>LZPO01017879.1:4870-19786 GCA_001675575.1 Neotoma lepida | reverse complement strand
CCCTGCTTATTGCTGCAGGCTGCATGGAGGTAGTGCTGGAGATCTCGTCCGGGTAGTGATGATGAGGTAAAACTAGCAGGCTGACCAACCCAGCTACCACCCAGACAGTTGACACTTTCACTGTTGTTTATGAATGATGCTATTGAGAACATTGTATACAAGTGTCTACCTTGGCACATTTCACACTTCTGAGTAGAAGGGCCGGGGCATGTGTGAATAGGGTCAGGGAATGTATGAATAGCAACTGCCAGGCTATTTGTTCACGGATCCCATCATTTACTGTCCCTACCAGCAGTGTATGAAGGTTCTAGTTTTTTCACATCTACTATCCTTCATAACCATCTTCTTGCCTATTTTATCACATTTTTGTTTTGATTTCCTTTTCCTTATTTTTTTGATGCTTATTAGTCATTTGCATATTCATTCGTTAATAGAGTTGGCATTTTATTCTTAAGTTGTATATTTTGTATAGACTGGGTACAAGTCCTTCATCAGATCCATGGTTTGTAGGTATTTCCCCGCATACTGCCTTTTCACTTTCCTGGTGGTATCCCTTGATAGAGAAAAGGTCCTAATTTGGAGCAGGTCCTGTTTGTTTTGCTTTGTTTGTGCTTTTCATATCTTATCTAAGAAGTACTACCAAATCCAAGGTCATGCAGATATACCCCTTTCTGAGAGTTTTGTTGTTTCAGCTACACCTTGGGGTAGTTGATTCATATGTAGTGCAATATAAAGACCTAAATTTACTCTTTTATGTGTAGATATCCAAACTCCTATTTTTAATATGTAATTTTATTCTGTATATCCTTATAATATTTATTTCAAGAATATTATGCTAATTTTCATAAAGCACTGATAAAATTGTTTTCTTTACTGTTAGGCTTTTCTCTTAAATATTTTCCTCAGTATTTTATATTTATATGTAAATTTTATATTTAAATTTTATATTCCAAATATAAAGTTAAAAAATAAATTTTATAGTCCAATTAGTTTCTGTCTGCTAACTCCTACAGCGCTTTTAGTGGTGGTTTTCTTTTTTAGAAGAAAGTCTTAAGGAAATTTAGATTGGTGATGTCTTTTTTTACCTATTTTATATGACTGAGATTAAAAGACGATTGGGAAGTAATAGCTTACAGACAGTGACTGAAGAGCTGTGANCAAGTTGCCTGATCTCATTCCTCACTGACACAGCAGACCACCATGCTTTTTCTGTGCAGACTGATAGTTGGGAAAATGGTAAAAAAAAAAAAAATGTCTGTGTTAACACTGTCTCTTATACACATCTAGATGTGTATAAGAGACAGGTTGAACACTGTGCTTTACTTCTAGATGCCCACTCTACACATGGCAGGTCCAACTTTAGAGATGAAAGATCTAGTAAGACATATGAGCGTTTGCAGAAGCACATCTAGATGTGTATAAGAGACAGCTATTAGTGGAGACATAGAAATAGCCTTGTTTTGCAAAATCACTACTCATGTCCTATAAAAAATTGTATATGACATGATAGGCTTACTACCTGTACTTTTATTGTTTCATGGATTCATTTAGAGAAAGTGATATGTTGAACACTGTGCTTTACTTCTAGATGCCCACTCTACACATGGCAGGTCCAACTTTAGAGATGAAAGATCTAGTAAGACATATGAGCGTTTGCAGAAGAAACTAAAGGATCGCCAAGGAACACAGAAAGATAAAATGAGCAGTCCGCCCCCATCACCCCAGAAATGCCCTTCTCCCATAAGTGAACACAACGGACTCATAAAAGGACAGAATGCCAGTGGTACGAACACAGGATCAACAAGGAACAAATCGGGTCGAGGGAGAGGTTGTACACAAGTTGATTTGGAAGTAGAAGGTACTCTTGATGTGTCTCTGATATTTTTCATCATTTAAACTGCTAAAATTGTATCTCANCTTTCATTTCTCATTCTGGACCACGTAAATCCATAGATTAGCACTTCCCTAACCGTGAGAAATGTTTTAGACTCTAAATGATTGCTAGACAGCTGCTTTCACATTTGGGAAATCTCAATTAAATGATTTCACATTATCATAAATGTTACTACTTGAAAAGTTTCATTTCATAGGAAAACCAATTAACCAAGATTCCATTTCTTCTGATTCTGGTCCTCTGATAAGGCTGTCTTGCTTTTTACCAAAGCTTTGTTTTCTCAACCTCTTTATTTATGAATCCATGATAACTAGTATGTCATTAACAAATCCTCTCTGCATGTTCCATAGTTAGAATAGAGTAATCTCCTTCTCTTTGCTTCAAAAGTTTTATTCTTTCTTTGGCCCCTCCCCTAACGTGTGGCTGTCACCATATGAACTCTGAACACTACCTTTTAACATGTATTAGACTCAAATCTCTGTAAGGTAAATACACTCTAGGTTAACAATAGCCTGTCCTCCATGTGTCTAGAGTGTGAGGTTCTTGCCCGGGTACTTGGATTATAATGCTAAGCCTCTTACTGATACCTATCTNAATTTCCATAGATTTCCTTGATACTGTTACCTGTTTTAACTTCTAAAGGTAGACCATACTGTATTTTAAGTTTTGTCAAATATGCCAGTGAGGTGGACTAACATGCCTTTTCACAAACACTAACACCATAATTCTCTCAGTCCTTGAATGTACTTATCTAAAGTGACACTCCTAATTCTTACTGTGTTGAATTATGATGTCACTGATTAATGTGACAGCAACTAGAAGGCTTCCAGCTTTGGGAGCAATGCCAAAATTATCGTGTTCACCTTCATCTTCCTTAACACTTCCATTCCTCACACTTTACACAGTGCTGTAATGGCTTCATGGTTTGTGTGTTAACATTTACTAAAGTATTCTCCAATGTTTGAGACTGTCTGAATATCCTTTTCTGCACTGGTGCCTCAAAAGAGGGGCTAAAGTTTTGTTTAGTCAAGGGTTGCTATGAGTTACAGCAGATTACTTCTATCTGGGAAACCATGGTTAAAATACCTAATTCACCAATTAAAGCCAAGTGTAGTGGTGCATGCCTGTAATCCCAGCACTTGGGAGGCTGAAGCAGGAGACTTGTAAGTTTCAGGCCATTTTATACTATACACTGAGACCAAAAAAAAAGAAAGAAAGAAAGAAAGAAAGGAAAGAAAACAATGGTGTGAGAATGGCGAACAGAGACTTTGCAGAGGAGAGAGGGTGTTTCTTTCATCCATCATGAATGAGAGTACACTTTGTTTAAGAAAAGCCACTGTTCAGGTGGCTGTGTATGTACATACGTACAGACATGCAGCACACATATTACATGCATACAGCACATGTGCATGTGGTATTGTAAATGGTGGAAACAGTTAAAATAGAAATTGAAGCAGATGAATGGTGTGAATAGGATAAAAAGTAGAAAACTCCAGGAGAGAGAGAAATTTGCATTTAATTTTTTTTTTAATTTTTTTTTTTAAAGAAAAAGATGAAGAAACTAAAGCATTTGAAGCATTTCTTTCCAACATTGTCAAACCAGTGGTAAGTATCTCGTGTATTTTTCTTGCTATTTAGTATATTCATGTAGAGTTTTATCATACTCATNCAGGTTTTTAACTTCATAGAAATGTGAGGCCAATAATAAGTCATCATGNTGTGAGTGGCCTAGAAGAGGGACACTTCCTCAGTGAAGCATGACTGAGACAAGGGAACATGTCTATGTCCCAGGTCCTCAGAACATTGAGTACAATGAAATAAGTTAGGAAAATGGGTATGAGACCAGAAAAGGCTTGCCTAAAAAGTTCTGTATGCGTCTCAATGGCTCATATAAAAGCTGTGACCTGCTGGGTGAAACATTTACATTGGCTGTGGTAGAAGGTTAAGTATTCATACTAAGTGAAAAATTTTAAACCCATTAAGCATAGGAAGTTCTCCACTGATAATGAAAAGATCAAAGAAGTGTAGTATGGGTCACATTTCCTATCTAAGAACTACACAAATGAGAATTTTCACTGCAGCATTAATAGTTACAGAAAGTGGAACGAGAAATACATAAATTGTGATATTTATACTCAACAAAATATGAAGGAAGAAATAGGCAAAGATACTTTTGACAAAAGTTGGGGGTGCTAAGAACCAAATTGTTTGGACATCATAATTATAAATAAATCAATAAAATAGTCTTAGAAAAAACTTTCTGCAAAGTAGTGAAAACATCAAAACATCACAATAATTGTTCTGATTAATGTTTTTCCTCCTCTGCTTTATAAGTGCTATGACACTGCTCAGTTTTTTTCTCATTCTAACTTGTTCTCTTAAGAATGGAGCCTGTAGATGGAATAATGTAAAGTAAAATTTTATTTCATAATACCAATGGCTAACATTTGCTGATGTCAATCTCTATTCAGAGTATTTCGGATGCACATGCATTACTGAGTTCTTATAAAAGCTCATAATGTACTGTTTTCCCCATTTTAGAGATAGGAACTGAAGTAAGTAGTAGTAAGAGCCAGGGTAGGAGTCCGGGCAGTCTCCAGCTCTGTCCTGGTGCTTCTCACTGGGTTCACTTGAAAAGGAAGTTAGGACTCAAGGCCTGGCCATCATATTGTGACAGTATTCACTGTCAGCCTGAGATGCCTTCTGCAGGTGATCTCTCCCATGTTTCTGGAATGGTTTCTTAGAGTTGTTGGTTGTGCAGNAGCTTATGTGTGTGAAGAGATGCAAAGGCATCACATTTCAGAAGGCTCACAGTAGGGCCTGTCCTCTCAAGTCCTCCATTACTCCTCCTGGGTAGTTTTGCCATGATTATAAAGGTCGTTGAATAACGAAAAGCACTCTTTTTTCTGTGGCCTAGGTTAGAATAGAAACATAAGTGAGTTTACTGGCAGCCTTAAAAAATAAAAGTGGCTTACAAGTTGCATGTTTAATTCTAGAAAGTCTGTGTAGTGAGTTCAGAAGGAGAGCTGTGGGTGCTGCAGCGTGTTCTGTCACCTCTAACTACTGTCACTGTGCCATGCCTGTTGTGGAAGGGATGCAANTGTGCACTAAACTGAGGGCTTTCAGTACTTTGGGTATTGTTGAGTTGCCTTCTTCCTGCCAGTGCAAAAGCTCAGCCCATCCCCCTAGAGAGTATGTATACTAACCAAGATGTCTGTAACACACAGCTGCTTCAGGCCTCCTGAAACACTGTATTGCTGAGCAGCAATGGTTGTGTGTAAGTTCTGTGCACTGAGGATGTGGAAAATGTGATGTGTACAGGAGAGTGCCCCATACCAANCAGGTGCCCATGGTTACCATGTCAAACCTTCCCCTCTTGNTGTTGTAAACCCTCCGTAAAACAAACCAGAAAAGGAGAAGAAAAGGGAAGTTAGTGGCCCTGGTAAGATTTGTGTTAGGGTGATGTAACAGCTAATACTGGTTTTCTTAGATAGTGTTAAAAGTGGGCACAGAAAGTGAAATTTTAAATCATCTTAAAATTGTTTACCTGGCATTATAAAAAGAGGTAATTGAGTAAAATAGTGAGCCCTGATTAGTAACATTTTAAAGAGGTATCTGCAGTGTTATTAGTTTATATTTAATGTTTGAGTGATGTGCCTCTTTGATGAATTTTCTGAGTTGGAAAGAACAGGCCAGGATTTTGGGTGATTTTTGTGTGTGGTTTTACATGCTCTGCTTTATTGAGGTCACCAAATTAAATGTATTTATTCATTCCATAAATACTCGACCCTGTACAAAATGCCATTTGTTGTGTGTGCTTGGAACTAGAGATGGACTGGAAAGCAATGTGTGGCCTCTGTCCCTCCAGCTTCCTTTAATAGAATCATCATCATATGTAAAATTATTAAGTGGAGGGTAGGGTGGGGCTGAAGAGATGGCTCAGAGGAAAAGAGCAGTTGTTGCTCTTGGAGAGGACAGGGGTTCGATTTCCAACATCCACATGGCAGCTCACAACCACCTATAACTCCAGTTCCAGGGAACTAACACTTTGTTTTGGCCTTTGCAGGCACTAGGCACATGTGGTGCAGGCGAAACTTAAAACATTTTTAATTATTAAGTGTGAACCACTAGAACAAAGAGAATGCTATCCAGGTGTTTGATGGGGGAACTAAATGTTGACAAGGACTGTAGGGAAATTTTCTTCCAAAAGGATGGTTGATCTGAAATTTCAAGGAAAAGTAGCTATTAGGTATTGTAGATGGGTCAGAGTGTGGGGGGCAGTGTTGCAGACACAATAACATGTAAAAGTCACTGGACGGGGCACATTGGAGGATCATAATTACAGCATACATATGTGCACACATAAATAGATGCTCACTTGTGTAACTCAGCTGCACACTGTAGGAAACCAGTGCGCGTCTTAGTTCAGAGGGAGCTCTGCATTCAGGGTTGTGTGGCCTGGAATGTCGCTAAGCCTTTCTGAAGCCTTTTCTTCCATAAGATAGAATAGCAGGGCACTGTATCCTCTGGCCATGCTGGCATGGTTTTGTCTTTTTATTTGGGATCTTTGAAATTACTTTGAGTTTCGGAACCTAACATCTCTGGTTCAGTCGTGCTTGGCACTAAACATGTTTTCCACTTGCTCCTTTTTATCTTTCTTCAGAACCATTCATTCTCCATGCTCCGCTCTTAGGAATTCTATAGAACTGTCTGGCTCCAAGTTCCCTTAGACCAAGCTTTCAAGTTCCTTCCTCACTTTGTGTGTGTGGTGTGTTTGTTTTNTAAGATAGTCTTGCTGTGGGATCCTGGCTGTCCTCAAGCTCATAGCCCTCCTGCCCTGGACTTCTGAATCTTGGGGTTGCTGGCACACTATGGGGCCAGCTTGAGGATTGAGTGTTGCTGTTTCTTCTGCTTTAGCATTTCTTGAAATCCAAAAAATATTGGCATTTCTACCTCTACTGTCTTAGTCACAGCCCATGGCATTGCTATCATTCTGAGTTCCTTTCCAAGTTCACTTCCTGTTATTTTTACTGTAATATAAACTGACAGACACAACAACCCTCCTCACAGATTCAGACGTACCATAGTAATCCAATGACTTCCAACTGTTATTTCCATTTTCTGCCTATTTTTGGCCATTGTCAGTTTTTAGACCTATCCTTACACAGCCGTGTCAGTCCCCAGCCACCATTCACAGTCTTGTGAGTTCCCAGCTACTGCTCACAGTTTTGTGAGTGAGTTCCCAGCTACTGCTCACAGTTGTGTGAGTGAGTTCCCAGCCACTGCTCAGTCTTGTGAGTTCCTAGCCACTGCTCAGTCTTGAGAGTTCCCAGCTACTGCTCACAGTTGTGTCAGTTCCCAGCTACTGCTCACCTGAGTGTCCTTGAGTCACTTAACCCTTCTCAGTAAAAGGACAGGTGTGCCTGATTTGCCTGCTTCAGAGGGCAGTGATAAGCAAATGAGATGGATATGAAAGCATATTTATCGCTGAAGTAACACACAAGAGGAAACAATTCTGGCTGGTTTCTAAATCAACATTACTTGGCTCTGCTCAAAACCACGGCAGCAAAGAATACCCAAATGGGATGCTTTGCCAGCAACTCTTTAATAAAATTGTTTATCTTATTTTCAAAACTTTTTTCTTCTGTTCTTTTAAAATAAAAAGAAATTGAACGAGACCCCCTCTGTGCTTTTCAGTACATCAGTGACAGTTGTTATCTGAGTTTCCTTAGGCTGTGGAATCTTCCATTCCCTCTTTATCTTCAGTTCTCCTCTAGCCAAGCGCCATCATTTAATCACTGCATTTCTGAGACCTATGCTTCCCTGCCCGTCCCTGACAGTTATTACTCATTCCTCACACAAGAATTTCAGAGTAGTTTTGTGGGTGTCCACTTTTGTTTCTTCCATATAATTTTTTTACAATCCACCTGACACCACCAACACAAAAGTTTTCTAAAGCATTGTTCATACTACATTCTTTCTTGATGTGTCAGTGTCAGTAATTGACACTGCNTATCACCACTCTTANCTTGCAGGACTTGGCCGCCTCCCTGTCTCCTGTGACCCTTGTAGGGGTCCTCTATACCTCTTTCTTCCTTCTAGTTCTTAGGAGAGTGAAACTACCAAGTTTCCCTTAAAAGTTAGCCTTCTGTATAAGCTTAGGAAATGAATCATTCCCAAATTAATCACCTACTTTCTTAGCAAGTTATATCCCATTCCAAATCCTTTAAAATCTGTTTAAGGCAGTGGTTTAAGCCCCTTCTAATGTGTGACCCTTTAATACAGTTCATGTTATGNTGACCCCCCAACCATAAAATTATTTTGCTACTATTATGAATCATAATGTAAATATCTGATATGCAGGACATCTAAAATGTGACCCCTGTGAAAGGGTTGTTTGCCCCCAAGAGGTTGCAACCCACAGGTTGAGAACCATTGGTTTAAACTGTAAGTATATTTCATGTCTATAGCCCTAGTACCTGAAAGGCTGAAGCAGAGGGGGTCTTGAGTTTGAGGCCACCTGGCACATGTGTATGACAAGACTTTGTCTCAAAATACAAAAGCAAGAAAAATTCTATTTGAAATTAACTTCTCAAGAAGTTTTCCCAGGCCGGGTGGTGGTGGCGCACGCCTTTAATCCCAGCACTCGGGAGGCAGAGGCAGGCGGATCTCTGTGAGTTCAAGGCCAGCCTGGGCTACCGAGTGAGTTCCAGGAAAGGCGCAAAGCTACACAGAGAAACCCTGTCTCGAAAAACCAAAAAAAAAAAAAAAAAAAAAAAAAAGGAGTTTTCCCATAGCTCACTCCAAAGTATTTATGTGCCTTAATATAGATGGGATGTGCACATAAGATTAGAGTCTAGCTTTTTAGTAGAAGTGGAGATCAAACATTTTTCTGTAACAATGCGTTGCAAAAAGGTGAAATTTAGTCTTCTTTCAATTTCCCTTAAGTGTGTTTGCTGAGCTGGACACNGTGTCCTGGAAAAGTCTGTGTAGGTGATAGTTAGGAACAGAGCTTGGCTTCTCCTTTAGATGAATAGTGTTTAGGTATCATTATTTACGTGTTAATTTTAGTTTTGTTAAGAAGGATATGGCTGTTTAACATTTTAACCATAGGAAAATCCAGTGAAAGAAGCCAGAAAGAATTCTACATACTGCCCTCCCAACTTCCTGCAAATCTCATTTTATTCCAAGATAAAAGTAAACCCTGTAGATGCTGAGAAGTCAGTATTGGCCAAGCAGGTTTATTTTGAATCTCATGATACCACACTTAACTGCTCTCTTGCTGCCTGTACTTATGAAATAAAGTATGTCACCTCCAGGCTGAATAGATGGACTTCATAAGAATATGCCAGTTAGTGTAGCTGAGTGACCCACCTTCTGAGTCCTGTCACACTGTCAGACTTTAACATAGCTGTTGTCATTCTGGGAGGTCAAGACACCAAAGACATATATGTCATGGTAGTAATGTGTTTATGTTGTAAAAGAAGACAAAAGCCTGTCCCATCTACCAGCTAATAGCCAGCTAGACACTGTTTAATATAAAGTCATTTTAAGTCCATTGTAAATGAAATATAGTATCAAAAATTTATGACAGTATTACAGTAAGTAAGTGATGGTGATGTTGTTCTATATGCTGTGAATAAGTGTTGCTCTGATTGATTGATAAATAAAGCTGTTGGCCAATGGTGAGGCAGAATAAGGTTAGATGGGACATTCTAACTAGACAGAGAGGAAGAAGAAAGCAGAGCTGGGCAGANNCTGCTAGCTGCTGCCAGGAGAAACATGCAGGAGAAGATATAACAGTACCAGTAAGCCACAGGCCACGTGGCAAGTATAGATTTATAGAAATGGGTTAACTTAAGATGTAAGAGCTAGCTAATGAGAAGCCTGAGCCATTAGGCCATAGTTTAAAAATAATATAAGCCTCTGTATGTTTACTTGGGTCTGAGCAGCCATGGGAGCCGGGCAGGACCAGACAAAACATTCTCCTACAAGTAAGCTTTTTTGTTCCCCTGACTTAACAAAAGCAGAATATATACAATTTGAAAATTACTCANGCTTCTAGAACTTTGAAAAAGAAACTTGTTTGTCCTGCCCATTTTAAGGCAGGGGTAACCCTTATCTTAGATGCTAGTGGTGTGGTTTAATTTTACATTTGGAAACACTAGTTAAGAATATATGTGATTGGGGCTGGAGAGATGGCTTGTCAGTTAGGAGCACCGGCTGCTCTTCCAGAGGACCCTGGTTCAATTCCCAGCACTCACATGGCAGCTCACAACTGCCTGTAACTTCTGTTCCAGGGGATCCAAGGCCCTCACTGGGACATACATGCAGGCAAAACTCCAGTGTACATAAAATGCAAACAAATTTTTATAAAGGGAGAATATATGATCTCTTAAATTGTATTTATTGTGTATGTGCTTGAGTGTTTGTGCCACGGTACTCCTGTGGAAATCGGAGGACACTTTGTGAAGTCGGTCCTCTCCTTCCACCTTTGTGTAGGTTCTNGGAACCAAATTCAGGTCACAAAGCTTGTATAACAAGTGCCTTTACCCTTGGAGCCATCTCGCCAGCCCAGTTTCTATGCTAATCTTTAAATTATATCTAATCCCTATACTGTTTTTTCTCTTTATTAGGCTCTTGCTATAAAAGGAACATATACACAGAATTATTCCAATAAGAGCAGATATGTATAAAACAATTAAAACCTTTTTTTCCCTTACAACTCCTCTTGTATCTTACCACATGTGTACAAAAATCTCAACAAGCAACAGTTAATTTGCTTGTAACAGTCCATTTCAGGCATCTTGGAGCACAAAAAGAGGAAAAATGTTTAGCAAACTGCTGTAAACTAGGACCCAACTTTCCTTCTCCCTACTCTTGGATCTCACTGGTGTATTAACGACAGGGTTATTTTCAGGACAGACATGGCTTTTCTCGTTCTTTTTTGAACACCTGAATAGGAATGTTTGAAGAGGCTGCACATTATTAGAAGTCAGTACCCATGTTTCCAGCTTTCTGTCGTCAATCATGCTGCAGTGAACAGCCTGAAGTGGGTGTACCTGTACACTTTTCACATTGATGGGNTAGTATCCTAAAGGAGAAAAAAAATTAAAGTGAAGTTCTTAAATCCAAAAGTAAATACAACCTGGCATGGTAGTATACAGGTTTGTAATTCCAGGATTCAGNAGGCTGAGGCAGGAGGAACTCAGGTTCTCGTTTAGTCTGGCCTATATTGTGAGATCTGACCAGAAGAAAATGAAAGTGAATGCATGTTTCTAAATGGCCCAGAGCAAGGGCTGCAACAGCACACATCCTCATTCCAGATTCCCATTTCTCTGGCCCACAACACACCAATCCTTAGCTTTTTGCTGTCTGTCTGGTAGTTAAAGCAGTGTGCTAACGCTGCCTCTGGAATAGTGCATGCACCTACACTCTTGAATATGTGGTGCATTTATGTTTGTTTCTTTGAAACATTCATGCCCTTCATTCATTTTTCTCTTAATTCATTTTGTTTCTTTTGTGTTAAATAACACTTAGTAAGTTGAGAAATGAACTCTCAAACTAGTTTAAAAATTACCATTCTCCCATCATTTTCTTTTCGTCACTGTACAGTCTTGAATAGGCCACATTGGTCTTTATATTTTGTCTGCCCTTTTTCTTCACTAACNTTTGTCTCATCTGTACATGGAGCATCCTGCTGTGAGCTGTTCTGTGTAGATTTGGACTGTTGCTGCTTTGTGCATGGCTCTGAGCCCATCAGATAGTCCACTGCTCATCGTGCACACACATTTGCTTCAGAGTGCTTTCACCTGTTGGTGTTTCGTTCTACAGGCTTCAGACATTCAAGCAAGGACGGTCCTGCTTACCTGGTCACCTCCTTCCAGTTTCATTAATGGCGAAGTGAATGAGACAACCGTACCAGAGCTCTGCAGTTACGAAATCCTGGTGTCCAGCACTGGGAAGGAAGGGAAATACAGAAGTGTTTATGTGTAGGTGTTTTGTGGTCCTGCTCTAACCTGTTACATGGGTTAATGGAGTGTGATAAAGGCATATTGCTAATTGTGCTGTTCTGTTCTTTTCCCCTACCCCAGAGGAGAAGAAACAAGTGTCACTTTGAATGACCTGAAACCAGCCACAGATTACCATGCAAAGTAAGGACTGTCTTGTTGATGGACACAGCAGAGGGTTAGGCTTTGCTTTTGTTGTTGTCGTGAGTGATTTCCTTTAAAATCTAGAATATAGGTTAAACTACAAATGTGGGCTTTAATTTTCCTGTTGGAATAATTATCATTTCTCAAAATAATCCAGAACCATTTAAACATTTAATTCAAGTTTAAATGTTACAGTAAAGGAAGGGGGGTTCTCATTTCCCTTTCTGGGGAACAGAGGGTTAGAAGGACTGTAGATGATATGGCTGCAGTATTTGCTTGTGCATTGCACACTTGCCCTGGCTTCTGAGGTATTTATACACAGAATCCTAAACAANACTTGTTTACTTTTGTGTTTATTAATCTGCATCATGTCTTGGAAAGAGCATGGGATATTAAGACTCTNAGGACTCCACAGCATTTAATAGAAGCAATTCAGAGAATGCTTTAAGCTTTTCTTCTGTGGCCTCCCCATCAGGGGCCCAATTGGAGTCACCCTATTTTTTAAAAGAACATTTATAGTTAGGAATGTTCCTGTNCCACATTAACACTGTAAGTAAGTTTTCTGTACTTCCACTCAAAACATTGTCCAACCTAATATAGTTCAAGCTGGATGGGCACCACTATTGAATCATGAATTGTGTGGGTAANAGTATTTTTTAAATCAATGAAATAGAATCAAATAGGATAGAAGTATCAGCATGTTAAGAATATTGTTTTGGAAAATTGTTACTTTGGGAAGTGTGTGTGTGTGTGTGTGTGTGTGTACATGTGTACAGAGTCATGTCATGTCATCCCAGTTTTAAAGTGTCTTTCTTACTTTGACTTAGAATAAAATAAAACCCCTAGTTTATACTGTTTTTAAGGGACACTCTTTACTTCTAGATAATACTTTAATTTTCTTGGTAGAATATTTGAAAGGCACCTTACTACTTGCATATATGTAAAGCTGATACTTTTGAAAGTAAACCGGATAAAACTACTTTATCCCACAGAGTGCAGGCAGAGTCCAATTCAATAAAGGGAATCCCCTCAGAAGCTGAAAGCTTTACTACTTTGAGCTGTGAACCTGATACACCCAATTCACCGAGGATAGCCAATCGGACCAAAAACTCGCTCACCTTGCAATGGAAGGTAAGACTAGTCTGTAGACTATTTCTAAGGAGACATTTTTTTCCTTTCCCCGACTTGTGTTAAATGTCACTTGTTTTTGGAGACNAAAAGAGTGTTCAGTTAAGTAACTCGTTCTTCTCATTGTACACTAAAATAGGTGTTTGCTGCTTAGGCATTCAGATAACCCACTGTCTGTTGCTGTATTTGTCACTGACCAAAACCAGCTTGTAGGAGAAAAGAGTTTATTTCATCCTANAGGTTACACTCTTATCATTGAAGGAAGTCAGGGCAGAAACCATNGAGGAACACTGCTTACTGGCTTGCTCCACAGTGGGGTGGGCCCTCCTACATCAGTTGGCAATCAAGGAAATACCTCAGAGATATATCCCCAAGCCAGTCTGATGGAGAGGGTCTTCCGAATTGATTCTTTCTCATATAACCTGGACTATATTAAGTAAACAGCCTAAACTGACTAGGAGATGCTCCCTCCCATACTGGGGATATGAGGATTGATGGTAGAGCCTTCCATGTGTTAGGCAAATAATACAACTGACTTCCATCCCCAGTACCCCTCCCTCTTTTTTTAAACTTGCTGTCCTCCTGTCTCCGTCGTCTTAGTAGGTGGAATTACTTTGAAGGCCTCATTTTCCTCTTTGTATAATTTGAGTAAAGGTATAGCATAAAGGTGATATGCTAATTCAGTGAGTTATGGTAAAACTCTACACAGCATAGTTTCCTCCAGCTTGGAGAAAAATGGGCAGGTGAGCCTCAGGTTATTGAATGTGGATTTTTTTTTTAGGGAAAGTAAACATGAGGCTTTAGCAGGCAGACCAAAGCACTCGAGAAGGATGCGCTCTTGGCAGATGGATGGTTTCCTCCCACTTGCAGCCTCTGTCTTGGAAGTCTCTTCCTCTATTATGGAGGAGTTGGGATTTCCAAGGNTCTTTTCTTTCCTCTTTTCTCATTATATTCTTCTTGAACTGCTGTTGGTGTGTCAGTCAGTTGTAACTACTCTGACTTACAGTATTTAAAATGTTTTCAGTGTAACATGTTAGGAGTCTCAGAGTCAAGTTTCTCCAGATCCAAAGCTGTAAGAAAGTCAGGATCATTTGTTCTACCAAAATGGGTTGAAACTGTAGGAGGAAGAGTGGAGTTCTCATTTCAAGACTGGATAAAGGCTACAGTGAAATTCTAAGGGGTTCTCCCCAAAGCTGAACAGATTACTGAGCAGCAGTCTGGGGTGATGGGTACATTGTGTCTAGCAGCAGGGATCCAGCACGACCCTATCCTGTCCTTCCTTCCACAGCCTAGCTCTCTGTTCTTTGGGATACTACAAAGTATCCTGTTTACATTGTGAGGTGAGTTGTAGTAAAAATGGTAGAAACTTAAACCTGATGAAATCTTAGGGCCAAAGTGAATTTTTCTAAGAATTATAAAAGTTAGAATAGTTCTCGTTAAAGGAGATTATGGAGTATTCAGAAAAATGCAGGTGACCTCTTGCCTTCTTTATGGTTCTATTTTTATGTATATGAGTATTTGCCTGCTTGTGTTTATGTTCAGTGTGTATGTGTCTGGTGCCCCAAAAGGAGGGCATCGGGTCCCCTGGAACTGGATTTAGGGATGGTTGTGAGCCACCATGTGGGTCCCAGGAACAAAACCTGTGTCCTCTTTAAGAGCACCAAATGTTCTTAACTACTGAGCCAGCTCTCGGCCCCTCTATGGCCGTTTTAAAGGTTAAGTCACAGAGAACATCTGTGA
>LZPO01017877.1:31877-42970 GCA_001675575.1 Neotoma lepida | reverse complement strand
CCCAGCCTGTAAACTCTGACTCATCCACAGACACTCTTGGCACCTGGATAGCAAGTGCACAACGGGCACTGGTAGTACTTAGCAAGTGCTTGTTGAGTGAAAACTTCAGAATCATGGGTAGGGCATCAAGCAGCTCACAGGCATCGNTTCTTCAAAAGCAACTTCTCTAAAATGGNGCCACCANCAGGCCAATTGTTGGTATAATCACGTGTTAGGACTGAGCCCCTCTAGAACACGTCATATATTGAAGTCCTCATTCNCTAGCGCCCTAGATGTGATTCCAGTGGTATTGGGGTCTTCAGACTTGTCCAGTTGNCTTTCCAAAGCCACNTGTTTCACATGTGCAGTTTCCAGTTTTTTACTAGTACACACACCTGTGTGTGCTTTGGCATGTTTGTGTCAGTCAGAGGACAGCTGCAGAAGTCAGTTCTCTCCTCCACCATGTGGGTCCCAGGGATCATCTCAGCTTGTCAGATTTGGAGGCAAGCACCTCTACCCACTGAGCCATCTCTCCAGCTCAAGTCAAAATATTTTCAAAAAATTGCACCTATACAAAACATTAACAAACTTTTTTCTTTGTCATTATCCCCTAAGCACTGCAGTAAGTGCAGTAAAAATTTACATTGTATTCATTATAACTCATTGAGGGATGAGTTCAGAGATACAGAATGGCTAATATGCCTGTAATCTCAGCACTAGGAGGCAGAGATAGATGAATTCCAACAAATTTGAAGCCAACCTGTTCTGCTGACAAGTTCCAGGCCAGTCAGGGCTATGTAGTGAGACCCTATCTTTAAAAAAAAAAATCAATCAAACAAACAAGATAAGAAAGGGGTGNGTACAGTATAAATATAAATTCTACATCATATAATATAACATGAACATTTGTATATTTTGAGATCTTAGAATCTTCCTACCTTAAGGTAGGAAGGGACAATTGTAATTATATTAAAATGATACCATTTAGTGGGTCCTCAGACAGCTGGCAGACAGGGTCAGATGAAGACACAGTTGGTCTGTAAACCAAGTATAGAATTCTCAGGAGAAACCAACTTTGCCAGCACCATGGTCTTCAACTTCTGTCTTGCACATCTGTAAGAGAAACATCTGCTGCTGAAACCATCCAGTCTGCCACAGCCTGCGTGGCTGCACTAGCACAGTAATGCAGTCTTCCATGGAGACTGCCCTGGGAAGAAGTGTCAGGGCACTGGTTATATGAAGATACGCCCAGATTGGCATTTCCTTTTGGCAGTTCCACTACATCTTTTGTTTGGAATGGCAGCTTAAATTTTGTAAGCATGAATTGAGATTTGGGATTAAGTAGAGGAGAGAAGGCAATCACTTTCTTTGAAGTACTAGACTTGTCTTTTACTGATGTGACCCAGCAACAGAATTGCTCATAATGCAGCCTAAATGGAAGTGGAGCCAGAAGCACAGTTGGGGGTGGACACTGATTTTGGGGAGCTTGTCCTCTAGTGAAGACGGAAGACAGGACATAAGGAGAGACCAGAACTTCGAGGGCTGCCAGATACCTGTGACCCTCCTGGGAGCCATGTGGAATGGAATAGGGGATCACACTCAAGTTCTTGTAGGTGTTGCTAAGATTGGCTGTGAGGAAAAGCTTTCTGGAGATGTCCTGAGCCAATGCAATGCACTGATGATACAGCCTGGTCTGCAGTGTTGCAGAAGAGCAAGGGAAGACGTTACACTACAGGAGGGCTATGGAGCCGGGCTCCATCCAGCCCAGCATGCCTTCCACCAGGGCTCAGGAACTCACTCCAGGGAGGAGTCTGGTCTGAGCTGTCCACCAGTGGAGATTTCCTCAGATGGCCTCTAATGCTGAAGCACAGCTAAAGAGAACTTTGGTTCTTGGACAATGAGGAGTATGTTCTAGAGTTGCTGTCAGGTCCCAGCTTTAAATCCCTTAATTATGACTGTGCTGAAAATGAAGAAGAACACAAGGACTGTGGGACACGTGAGTGAACTGCTTTGTGCTTTAAGAATTGATGTCTTTAGCTAAGCATGGTGACTCACATCTGTAATCCCAGAAGTCAGGGCCTGAGACAGAGAGTTTGCTGATTNAAGGCCAACCTGGACTACCTAGTGAGGCTCTGTCTCAAAAAAAAGAAANAAAGAAAAGAAAAATATTTGCAACCTTATAGATAGACTGTTCAAACGGGGCCACATCTGAGAGGGAAGGGGCAGTGTTAGCAATTTTCTGTCCCAGGAGAACTGAGCTGTGTTGTCAGACCATTCTAGAGTAGATAGTTTATGTTATAAAAGGAAATGTCAGCTAGAAATGAACAATCTGCAGTGTGAGATANAAGAAGATCATAGGTGACCATAAATGACAGCACTGCCTTTCTCAAGGTAGTTCATGCTTACTAGATGAATCCCTGTGGGTCAGTCATGCAGAGGAGCCCTCAAAGGCACTCATGGTTCTCAACTCATTTTATCCTCCTCCTTGAAGTTCCACATTGCCCATGGAGTGCAAGCTGCATGGGGAGCGTGTGACTACGAAAACGCTCTAAGTCTGGGAAACTGAGACAGGCTCGTTGGCTGGAAGAGAACATTAGCAGCAGGAGCAGACTCTAGAAGAGTGTGGTGATGCTCGTTGGCTGGAAGAGAACATTAGCAGCAGGAGCAGACTCTAGAAGAGTGTGGTGACCCTGCCCAGAGGCCGGAAACATTGCTGTTAGGGTGTTGCATGCCACCTTGGAAAAATCTGTAGTTTTAAGAAATGGTCTATGAAGAGAGTAATAAATTCAATGTCATAATTCGCTGATTCTAAGATGACACTTTACCATCCCTCAAATTTCACTGAGTCNACAGGGAAGCNCAGGAGGTAGTCATAGCGGCCAGCATGGCTGTGCATGTGCAGGCTGCATGGTGTCATCCCATTGTATGTTGTTTGATTGTGGGAAAGATACTCAGAAGCATTGTGCTTGACTTTGAGTTCAAGATAGAAGTCATTGGGAATGCAAGATGACACGGGCCCAGCAACAGCACATAGGTGTGATGCTGATGGAGCAAGTGCTTGTTTGTTTCCAGTGAGAATCAATACTTGTATGGAAACTAAGAAAGGAAATTTCCTACGAGAACTGGGATCTGGGTTCTATTCTGTAACACAGAGAAGAATAAAAAAGGAATTGCCACTCCTCACCCAGCTTACTGGAGATGTGGTAGCCCAAAATGGTGTCTGACTTAGGGTTTCTAATGCTATGGTAAAACACCATGACCAAAAACAACTTGGGAGGAGATGGTTTATTTTACTTAGTCTCCCACATCACAGTCCATCATTGAAGGAAATAAGGGCAGGAACTGATGCAGAGGCCACGGAGAAATGTTTACTAGCCTGCACCCCATGGCTTTCTCAGCTTGCCAGGACCACCTGACCAGATGGCACCACACACAGGGAGCTATGCCCTCACACAACCNTCCANCAGGAACATGCACCACAGGCATGTCCACAGGCCAGTCTGGTAGGATATTTTCCCAAATGATTCTAGCCTTTGTCAAGTTGATTGTAAATACCAGTCAGTGTGGTGTCTCAGGAAATACTGGACAGCCTTCTACCTGCTCCTGAGGTCNNGTACAAGATTCCAGGAAGGTTCAGTCACCAATGAGGCACCTCAGGTTAAACTTCTNGGAAATCTTTACTGATTGACTTGGCTTATATCTTTTCTTTTTCATGTTTATGTAGGAGTNATCTTTGAAATAATCAGTAAGTCCAATGGAAATTTCTATACTACATATAGCAGAGAAACTGTGATATAAATCAACTTGATGGCTTACTGATTACCTTAATTCTGTTTCTGTTATAATGTGGTAGTTTTAATGATTATGGCCACCATGGTTTTTCTTCTCCAGTGCTGGGGTTGCTATAGTAAACTTTATNTGTCAAATTGATTAGGCTTCAATCCCAAGCTAATTGGTCAGACACATCTGAACATGGTTGTAAAGGGTTGTTANGGTTTCTTAAACAAATTATTGACATTTANATCAGTACATTTTGAATGAGGCTCATTTCCCTCCATTGTGTGGGTGGNCTTCAGCCAATCAACCAGTTAAATGTTCTATGAGAAAAACAATCCAGGTCTCCCAAAGCAAAAGGGAATCTGCCTTCACAGTGGCTTTAAACTCGGGCTACAGCTTCAGCTGTTCCCTGAGAAGCTGATGATCTGCTATTCAGATTTTAGTCTTGCTAGTTCTTGTACANATGTGAGCCATTTCCTTAAACTAAACAAGTAGGTAGATAGGTAGATAAATAGATACATACATCTACACATATGCATACACAAACACACACACACACATACAAGAAGAGAGAGAGAGATGCATGGACTGAGTCTCCTATTTCTTTGAAGAGCCTTGGATATTGCAGACTTAGGTTCAGTGTGGTTGAGGTCACTACAATGAATCTTGCTGATTCTGGAGCCAGATCCCCAGGCCTCTGCTGAGCCTTCTATGAAGTAAGCATGTTGCACCATCCTCACAGATTTGTCATGGGGCCTCCAAAACNTAAGACAGCTAAAGCATTACCCAGCAGCCAAGCTTCCAGAAAGAACTCTTACACTATATTTGAGGGAGGGTACGTGAGGGAGGACAGTGCTCTGAGAATCAGGTCTTAATGTGGTCTTTGTCCTATGGAGAGGAAACAGAGTCCTAGAGAGATNNAGGNNTGCTCTACCACCAGGGACTGTGTTCNTAGCTCCTTTCATAAATAAGCTAAATTGGCATTTGCCAAACCTTCCAAAAAGGGGGATGTGGCCAGTATGTGCATCTGCATTGAACCTCATATTACAAGGGCCTGCTGTCCCTAGGAAAGTGTGTACTTNGTGGTTGTAACTAATCTTTCTCTGTCCCACCAGCCAGCTCCCAAATAACGACACAGGCTTACTAATTATGAAAGGTTGGCCTTGGCTTAGGCTTCTTTTTAACTGGCTCTTATAATTTAAATTAACCCATTTCTATTAATCTATGTTCTGTCACCTACCTCCCATCCTGCTTCCTCCATGTCTCCTCTCATCTCTCTCACACACCTAGATTCCTTCTCCTCCTTTCTCTCTCTGTCTGGAAGTCCTCCCTATACCTCCTGCCTAGCTATTGNCCATTCACCTTTTTATTACACCAATCATAGCAATACATTTTCACACAGTGTACAAATATCCCACAACGGGAGGTGATTCCTGCCACTAAACACCAGNTACTACTCAAAGAAGTTCTGAACGTGTCAGATAGCCTATCCTCCCAACCAAACAGCTCTGATTTTTCTCATCCCCACTGAGAATCTCTCTCCGCCCAAACTCTTGGGAGCATGCCCTGACCCCAGCCAGCTGTGTGTCTACAGTGGCTGTGATCAGTGAGGATATCTGAAAGGGGCTTGCTAGGACTGTTTTTGAGAAGAACTAAAAGCACAGTTCACAGATGTTCAAGGAGACTCAGCTTTCCTACAAGGGGAGTTGGGTGAATGAAGACCCAGCCACCATGTGCTAATCTGGGGACTGGGAAGGATCTGGGGGATGCTAACGTGAATGAGGACCTCTCCCACCAAATGGTCACCAAGTGGCTGGGAGAGGTTAAGGGAGGGAGGACTAGTGAATTAGGACCTTGACCATCATGTTGGTTACCGTGTGGCTGGGGGAGGCTGAAGGTGGAGGGGAGCCCAGTGGAAGAGGACCCAGCCACCATGTAGTCAGTCATGTGGCTGGGAGAAGCTGAGAGTCGGGTNTGTAGTGACTCACCCAGGGGCTGGAAGAGGATCAGAAGAATGATCTAGTGTATAGGACCTGTACCACCATATGGTCAACCTACGGCTGAGAGAGGTTAGCGGAGGAGACATTTCCCTGCACCAAGGCTCTGCCTTGTTAGCCCTTCACCTAGGAGGAGCAGGAGATCTGCATTTATCTTAATCTCCTTTACTCCCCAATTGCTCTTTTCATAGGACAGTTTCATTTCCATGTTAAACTAGATTTAATGAAATAACTAGATTTTATTGATTCATAGCAGCAGTAACTTTGCTTTCATTTCCATAGATCTTTATTCACAGTTAGACCAGTGACNAAACTAGAGAGAGGAGGAAATGACCGGCTCTTTCACTTAAGCTAAATACATTGACTTTTTACAGAATTAAATCTTGAGTAAATTAACTTGTGCATCTGGGTTTCTCATAAAAGCCAGAGGAGATGNTCATAATGTTTACCTGCAGCTTAGGGGTGACTCTGTCCTCCTGAAACATTCATTCCCTCAAGGAGCCAGAGGGGGCTTCTAGGATTTCACCTTGACCCTGGTAGAAGAAAATTCTCCAGTCACTGAGCTGGTGAGAGGACAAGCATGAAATGACCCCTGAATCCTGTCACTCAATTGTAAGTTCATGAAGGCATGGTCAGGATTTTTGATCCTGCTCAGTCCTCAGCATCTAGAGCAATGCCAGCCAATAAATAATAGATATCTAGTTATATTTGTTAAGTAAATGAACCATTTACCAATTTACCTCTGCTGTATACCAAGAATGACTGATGTTTAAAAAAATTAATAACAGGTGACTGCTTTAAATTTAAATGTATGGCTGAGATTATCACGTGTTTTCTGCTTGGTGTACAATGATTTCTTTAAAAGAACAACTGACTTCCCACATAGGGAGAGCTTGCTTTGATAGATAGTAAGGTATACCACAAATACACAGTAATTAACAATTGTGGTCTTGAGGCAAGTACAGACAAATAGGCAGAGGGAGCTGGGAGACAGACTTTAATGTGGCAGGAGCTTAATATACATTAAAACAGAGCCACAAATCAATAGAGTTGTTAGATGGAAACTTTAGAAACTTCCTCTATAGGGGAAATCTTATATATAAAGGAAAACCAAACTGGAGCCATACCAAACCACACCAAAAAGTTAAAAATAAAGGCTTAACCATGGAAGATAGGCCTGAGAGCTTAACTGAGAGAAACTAAGATACAAGACTGCTAACATAAAGATTTAAGGACACAAATGATAGGGTCATATCAGAATTAAGAATCTCAGATTAATTAAGGCTGACTTGGAAAGCACCTACAATTGGGTGACAGGTTGGAAGAAAATGGCTACAATATCAAGAAATTTTATACACACACACACACACACACACACACATATATATGTTTGTATGTATATATATGGAATTTTTCCAAGTCAGTAGGAACCAAGAAGAGCCCATGTGGGAGAACCAGTGATGGTCAGTCTTCCCTGTCAGCTTGACTTGATTTAGGATCTCCTTGTAGACTCCTTTCTAGGGGTGCTCATGAGGGCATTTCCAGAGAGATTTAACTGATGAGGAAAGACCCGTCCTGAATATGGTTGACACCGTCCCATGGCTGGACTCCCTGACTGTGGAAAACAGAGAATAGAAACCGAGCACCAGCACTTGTCCTTCTGTTTCCTGACTGTAGACACAACCAACATGAGCAGCTGCCTTAACTTCCCAGCCCCAGGCCTTCTCCATCATAATGGACTGAATCCCTCAAACTGTGAGCAGAACAAGCCCCTCCACCCTTAGATTGCTTTAGTTGGGTATTTACCACAAGAAAAGAAACTAATGGAATAGGTCAACTATACAAACAGACATTTTGCAAAGCAGTATAATTCCAAGACTATATAGCAAAAGAAAAGTCCCCACATCATTTTCAATCACAGCTGTGTGCTTTAGAAAGCAATGAAATAACCTTTTTGTAAATCATAAGGACATTTGGCATCTTCTAAGCCTACCGATGGTAGCTCTGACCACAAATGAATACTTCCTCACCCCTTCCAGAACCATGACTTTAGATTGAGAGATGAAAGATGGAAATATATCTGCTTCTTAGAGACTGTGATGTATCTGCCCTTCATAATGCAGAGATTTTCTTCTAACTTGTGTAATTCTCTTAAAGATAGCTTTTATCCANCAGAAATTCTTAATTTCATGTGATTTAATTAATCACTGTGGCCCTATAATCTGCAATGTCAATGTAGGATGGATGTTTCTGAGGAAGGAGGCAGCATGCCCCTCAGTGTGGGAGGGAAGAATATGAGCAGAGATATCACTGGACAGTTGGGTCCTCATCCACTGGACTCCCCTCCACCTTCAACCCCTCCCAGTCACACGGTGGCCACATGGTGGTCAAGGTCCTAATTCACTAGTCCTCCCTTAACCTCTCTCAGCTACTTGGTGACCATTTGGTGGGAGAGGTCCTCATTCATTAGAACACCCCCCCAGTCTCACCCACCACTAGGGGGCCAATGACTGTTCCAGACACTGAGGCTGCAGAGGTGACCCACAGGTGACTGTGCTAAGAAGCTCCTGGGAACAATGGGTCTGGACAGGAAAAGCCCCATCTGGTGGTGAGGAACACCATGCAGAGAATTAAAACAGCTGATGGGATAGTAGCAGAGGCAGTGTCAGCCTGAGGAGGAAGCAGAGAAGATGGGCAAGGGAGACCTGAAGGGGTGAGGAGAGATGGCTAGAACAGCATATNTAGAGGCTCCAGATGAAGATAGCTAGTGGGTTGGCCTAAGACCAACAAGCTAGTCTGAATGGCAAGTGCGGAGTGGGGAAATGCCCAAAATGTCATGGAAAGGGAAGCAGGGCACCAGCAGGTGGAGATTGTCCATGTCTGGCAGAGGAGTTTGGTTTTAAGCTCAAATAAGATGGGGGGGGTGTCATTGTGAGGTTTTAAATCAGAGGTGATAGAACCTGTTTTCTACTTCTTAACACACACACACGCATGCACGCGCACACACACATGCATACTCAAATATATACACACACACACACACACACACGCTCAAACATACACACAGAACTACCACTACCTCTTCCTCCTCGATGTGTGGAGTCAGATCAGAGGGAAAGAACGCCGGTGTTTGTGGACACTCAGTCACCCAGATAAGAGAGAACTCTGAGTAGTCAGGTATTGGCAGGAAGGTGGAGAGCAAGTAGAAGGATGAGCAACAGATGCTGAATTTTCCTGTTGTAGTGGGAGCTGAGGAAACAAGATAATGGAGGTCTTGAGCTTGCTGATCAAGAAGCTGGATAGCTGCTGCTGCCCTTTATGGGGCTGAAAAGGGAGGAGGAGCTAATTTCAGACTGGGTGGAGTCGGAAGTCAGAGGCCTAGTTAGGCAGTATATGGTTTGGGGTGTGTGGGAATGTCAGGCGGGAAGTTAGTTGTTGAAACCCAGACTTCCAGTGAGGCCTGAGTGCTGGGGGCAGGTCTGTGACCTTCCCTCTTCTCTGCATGCTGTCTCGGGCCTTCCGCAAGGAAAGCAATGAGGAGTGTGTTCCTGAAACAGGAGGCCCCAGCTGAGCTCTGTGCAGGATAGTGATGAAGCAGGAAGCCTGGGCTAAGGCAGAGTGTCAAGAGTGCCCAAGGAATGTAGTGTTTTAGCAAGGGGACATTGGCAATACACTTGAAGGCTAATTAATATAAGACACACTTCGTGGCTGATTTTAGAAACCCACGTCAGACAGACAGTCAGCACAAAGCTGAATAGGAAGCCTTTAGATGCTGGTCTGGGACATTTGGTACCTTACTCATCTGTCACATGCCTGTGTCACAGCTATCTGTTCAGTTACTATTCTTCCAACGAAAAACAGAGATGCAAGCCTTCATTTGACTCTTACTCAAAAGGAAGGACGTAGCAGTTAGCCCCAAACACAAGGTAGGATGGGATAAAAAATGTGAAAAATCCAAGCAAAATCACCAGCCCACTTTGTGCAGTAACACAGCTCAGCCTCACAGGGACCACATAATTCACTTAGGCACTTAGAACTGAGAGATCAGAATTAGAACCCGAAGTGTCCACTTCTCAGCCCAGCATTCTTCCCATGGCCGCTCAGGGTAAATATCACCAGGAGGAGCCGCAGCTGTCAGATTCTCATAGCATTTCTGTGGGGTGTGGGAGCAGTTCTCCATCCCCAAAGCCTCCATGACTTCCACAGGGCAGACAGTGCCATCGTTAGTAGATGGTGGCCAGTGAGCTCAGAGGGTATGCAGGACATGAGTCAGTTGTGTCATCTGAGTTGCTGTTGTGACATTGGCTGGAGGCCCCTCATGATTAGATTCCACAACTGAGAGCACACCTTAAGTCCAGACATTGCCCATCCCAGGTCAGACCCACCCTGCTCCTGATCTTCAGAGAGCTTTTGTTTTTCTTTTGCTGGTTTTTATTTTATTTAAGCTTTTTAGTCATATGTCTAATTTTCCCTTCCTTTCTCCTTCCTCCTTCCTTCCTATCTTTCTTCTTTTGTTCCCTTTCTCCTTTTATATTTAACTTCTTGTTTTAATTATTTTTGTTATTTTAACATATATTATTGTTTGTTTTTTGTTTTTTGTTTTTCGAGACAGGGTTTCTCTGTGTAGCTTTGCACCTTTCCGGGAACTCACTTGGTAGCCCAGGCTGGCCTCGAACTCACAGAGATCCTCCTGCCTCTGCCTCCCGAGTGCTAGGATTAAAGGCGTGCGCCACCACCGGGCTTAAATATATTTACATCACTCATTCCTTCCTTTCCCTTACTCCCTCCAACCCCTACCGTACACCGCCCCCCCACGATCTTTCTCAAATTCATAGCTTCTTTTCTTTTATGATAGTTGTTAGACAGACAGACAGACACACACACACACACACACAGAGGTGGGGGGAGGGAGGAAGATCATAGTGAAAACCTGATCTTCAGTCTCAGCCTCTCCTTTGAGGCCTCCATGTTGTTGTCTATGAAATAAATGCTTTGAGATGCACTGGGGAGGAAGTTCTCAGAGTGTGCACTCTAGGCCTAGATGTCATTACTGCCTGTGCCCTCGAGAGAAATGTACATCCAGGGGCCTCTCTAGAGTCCTGCTGAATCAGTTTCTAGAGGCAGGCCTTGTACTTATAATATTTAAATCAAATCTGCCCCAATCCCTTCCCTACAGTTCCTCCCTATCTCCCTTCCCTACAGTTCCTCCCCTATCTCCCTTCCCTACAGTTCCTCCCCTATTCCCTTCCCTACAGTTCCTCCCTATCTCCCTTCCCTACAGTTCCTCCCCTATTCCCTTCCCTACAGTTCCTCCCCTATCTCCCTTCCCTATAGTTCCTC
>LZPO01017877.1:20372-31145 GCA_001675575.1 Neotoma lepida | reverse complement strand
TTCCCTTCCCTACAGTTCCTCCCCTATTCCCTTCCCTACAGTTCCTCCCCTATTCCCTTCCCTATAGTTCCTCCCCTATTCCCCTTCCCTACAGTTCCTCCCTATCTCCCTTCCCTACAATTCTTCCCCTACTCCCCTACCATTTTCCCCTCCCTACTTCCTGTGCTCTTAATTTTAAACCCATGGAGTTCACTTCAAGCAGCTTACATGTACTTGGGTGTAGCACCATCCCCTGGAGCGTGGGGATCCTTTTGGAGGTCACATCCATGAGAAAAAATGACTCTCCTACCCCAGCAGCCATCAAATGACAGTGGCTCCCTTAACTAGGAGTAGGACTTCCATGACCCCTTCTCCTACCTATGTGGGATTTTGGCTAGTTTAATCTTTACAGTCTTGTGAGCACAGTCCCATCTGCTGTGAGTTCATGTATATTCATGGATATAGTAGCTCTGCCATGTCAATCAAATACTGTTTCCCTACAGATGTCACTATCTCTGGCTCTTACAGTCTTTCTTCCCTCTCTACCATGATGTTCCCCAAATTTGTAGGGAGGAGGTATGATATAGATGTCCCTTTTAGAACAGAGCAGTGCATTCTCTTATTCTCTGAATGCTGACCAGTTGTACATCTCTAGATTAAATCACCATCTACTGCAAAAAAAAAGAAGCTTCTGTAATGAGAGTTGAGGAATGCACCAATCTATGGGCTTAAAGATAAAATCTTCGGCATCTGTTAATTACGATATTCAGGTAGCAGAAAAATACTATTCAATTCTCTACTATGGCCCATGATCTAGCTAGCCATAGGTTTTCAGCCCAGCTAGTAGTACTAGGCATGAGTTCCGTCTTGTGAACCAGGCTTTAAGTCTAGTCAGAAAATCTTTCATGACTGTATTAGTTGCTTTTCTGTTGCAGTGATAAAACACCATGACCAAGGCAACTTATAGAAGGAAGGGTTTATTTGGGCTTATGGTTCCAAAGGGGTAAGGGTCCATCATGACTGGGGGTCCTGGCAGAAGACAGCAGGCATGGTGTCAGCAGCAGGAAGCTGAGAGCTTATACTCTCAACTGCAAGCACAGAGCAAAGACAACTGGGGGTGCCACACGACTCTTAACTCTCAAAGCCCCCCCAAATGACACAATTCCCCCTGAACCTCATACACAGTGTCACCCATTGGAGCCTGAGTGTTCAAATACTGGATCCTATGGGGGACATTTCTCATTTGAACCACCACATAACATTCATGGCACCTTTGCAACAGCAGGCATATCTTGCCAGGCTAGTATTACTGTGCTTTGAAAGGTTAATATCTGGGTAAGATTGCTGATTCCTTTTGTCCTTAGCAGTGTGCGTAGAACCTTGTAGCACTATGAAAACTAGACAGGAATGAAGTTTCCAATTCAGTACCAGCTTGTTTTCTCCTGTTCCCATGACTCAAGAGAGTGATCTTCAGCAAAAAGGATCTCATCATCAGTTTCTAAAGGATAACCAAGAACAGTGACAATAGCTTATATAATGTTTGTGGAGTCTATGGGATGCCACTGAGCAAGATGTCAGAAAGAAGCAACCTATACCTGGTATTGGGTTCACCATTTGGTATTTTAGGAGAGGCATTGTCCCTCCATTGCAGGATAATTTCACTTAAAGATTCTATAATTATTAGTTCCTATATGGCATTTTCAAAGGCCCTTAGTGCCATGGTGTGAGTTATCCCTCACCATAATCTCTGCTTTACTCTGGTGTCCTACACTTGCTCTTAGCCAAAAGGCTGAGAAGCAATTCCTCTGCTCCTCTGTCCCCTGCCCATTTAAACATTCCTGCTCCATTGGAGCTTGGGAATTTAGTAAATTTCAAGATAAAGGAGAGAGAATGAAAATAAATTCTCGAATGTTGTTCTGGGTCTTGAATTGTGGAATGAATTAGAATTATGACAGGATTCAGTAAAGTAGTCAATTACAAGGTAATTATATAATAACAGACTTTTCATGTGACATAAAGCCTGTGACCCATACTCTCTGTTGACTTTGGTTACAGGATTGGGCCACATGTTAGTCCACTTTGTGTAGCTATAGTAGAATGCCTGAGACAGTAATTTATAGTGAATGTAGCTTGTTGGATCACAGTCGTGGAGTCTGGGAGGTCACACTAGCATGATGCTAGCATCCAGTGATGATCTTTCTGTGTCATCCTCTGACAGGAGGCAGGAGAATGGTTGAGCAAATGATTATAGAGAAGAGAAGGCACAGACCCCACTTCATAGCAAACCCACTCAGGTCACAATAATAAATGCATTTCTTTGATAACCCTATTCATTCTTTATTCCATCCTCATGGCCTGGTTACTTCTCATTAGGACTCAGTTCCAGAAACAGCACCATCCATGTCTCCATCTTCTTTGCCTTTAATGTCCAGGCAAACCTAGTAAGGAGCACTGCTGAAGAGTGGAGAACACATGCTGCTCCTCAGTAGCATGTATCATATGTAGTAATGATTGCCAATACTTTTTAAAAGATTTATTTTTAATTTTAAGTGTGTATTATGGTGGTTTGAATGAAAATGGCCCCTGTGCTCATAGGGACTGGTACTATTGGGAGGTGTGACCTTGTAGGAGTAGGTGTGGCCCTATTGGAGGAAGTGTGTCACTGAGGATGGCCTTTGAGGTCACTATCANTTCCTGTTGCCTGTGGATGTAGAACTCTCAGCTACCCTCCAGCATGTCTGTCTGCATGCCTCCCTGTGCCCCACCCTGATGACAATGAACTAAACCTGTAAGCCACCCCAATTAAATATTTTCCTTTATAATAGTTGCCGTGGTCATGGTGTCTCTTCCCAGCAGTAAAACCTAAACTAAAACATGTGTGTGTGTGTGTGTGTGTGTGGCTGCATGTGAGGGCAGATGCCTATTCCCTGGGAGCTGGGGTTGCAATCAGTTGTGAGCTACCTGGCATGGTACTGGAAACTGAAATTGGGTCCCCAGGAAGAACAGCAAAAGCTCTTAAATGGGAGCCAGAGATACATCTTTACTTCTTTCAAATTGTTTTTCTCTGGTATTTGTTACAGTGACAGGATAACTACTAGGGTTTATACCATATCTCTGGCACTGGCTATGTGGAACAGGCATGGCATAATCTGGAGTTGATTCCTGAGGCAGAGGCAGAACCCTGCCAGGTTCTAAGCCCATGAGAGCATCCAGGGCAGCCAGAGTNATCCCTTTGCCCTTCTACCACAGAAAAAGGTGGGAAAGACCCATGGGATGCTCCAAGATACAAATGAAAAAATGGTACAAACCATTATTCTGTACATCTTACATTTAAAAAGGAAAGAAAAGAAAGGCTACAATAAATTTGGAGTGAGAGAAACTGTTTCTAATCAGTAAAGCAAAGGTGTGTTTCAAATGAAAAATACTCTGAAGATCAAAATTCACAGAAATNTTTTAAGTCAGAAATATTTAAGTGTACCAGAAGCTCTATCAGAATTCTTAAAGGAGCATTTGAAAAAAGGTGTACATGCATATTTGAGAGCTTAGTGCATCATATACACAAGATGCCTTTGCCCCCATATTCAGGATGAACACAGGGTCAGGCATCTGCCTGCTGGGCTGACTCCAGCATCTGGTGCACACCCTGCCCACCTACCTCTACTATTGTCTTAGGAAAATCCATTAGTCATCTCTACTAACTGTGGCCATTTGTTGCCCTCTATTTGTTTTATAATTAATAAATTTTTGTTTGCAAGCAATCAGAAGACACTGTAATTGCCCAGTGCCTACAGACTCTCCTCTATTGGGGGTGTTGCTTCTTCTACTCTAAAGCCCTGAAACTGTGAGCCAAAATAAACCTGTCTCTTATCACTTATCCATTATCAAGTCTTTTGTTATAGCAACCAAAAATGAATTGAGCACAATCCTTGTNATCTTAAGTGATCCAGTTGAAATCACCCACCCCTCTGCATCGTGTGTTTTTCCCCAACTGCCATTTTCTGGTGTCCTTTATGAGCATTGTGACTACTGGGCACCCCCTGCTGATCTATGGAGCCCCTGCAGGACAGCCTTGCAACCAGGAGTCAGGTGACCCCGGGTTCTTTGGATGTGATACTTGGACAATAATTCATCTCCCTCTCTTTGTCCCCTACCCTCCAGTGTGTATATGTGTGTCTATGTCTCTACTCCTCTCTTCTGTTTTCTCCAAGTCTGTATTTCTAGCCACAGCATTCTTCTTGGGCCTTGTTCTGATGCTGAATCTCTGCCCAGGCCTCCCTTGGCATGCTGCTAGCCCCAGCAAACCTGTTCCTCTATGGTCCAGCAGAGAGACTGAGATTCCTTAGGTCTCACACTGTTCCAGACATGACCATTAAACCTTCTGTATCTAAGAACTGCTTATTCTCCAGATTGGCTGAGCTAGGCCGTTCTTCAGGCTCACAGCACCCTAGGAGCTGGCAGGATACAGGCCAGAGATGAGGAGGATCTCTTGGTTTGTTTGTTTGTTTGTTTGTTTGTTTGTTTGTTTGTTTTTTACCTTCCACCATTCCATCTATGTACTTCTTCCCCTTCCATTCTCTCTACCACTTCAGGTTGTGATATTTTTGCACACCCCAGGATCCTGCCCTTAGCCTCTCTGTGAGTGCCTTGTTGTGTGAGAGGTTTGCCCCTAGACCTCTGCTTAGAACTCTTTAGGCAGAACCCAAAAAGCTACACTGAGAAACCAGGGGAAGCCCCTAAGGACTTGGGAGAGTGCTATCCTCCTTCTATGGGAGGATAATCACACATTTTGCTAAAAAGCAAAAATCTCAGCAATGGGTTTCCTCCTAGATCTCTGGCAGCTGACCTTACCCCCTTCTTCAAGCGCTAACACAAATGTACTTTTCTCTGTAAGGCTCTTGAATTTCAAAGCNTGCCCTCCCCATTCTTNTGCCTGCAGTCAGGTCCACTGTTTTATTGACAGACATACGGACACTCTCATACACTATTGTTTGCTTCTTGTCTGTTCTCATCTACTGGTATGGAGTCAGCACTGTGGCAAGAGTCTTTATTTCTCTGACATGCATTGAGCACCTAGTGTAATGTCCATAGTGTGGTTACTGTGGAGTGAGTGAATGAGTGAGTGCCTTTTGCTGTTTGGAATGATGTACTGGGTCTATATATTTTTCTACTCATCTTAGTTTTTAAGCACTTGAGTCTTTGAGACAGAAAATAAAGGCCTTTTAAAAAAACATATGGAAATGACACATACGCACACACACACATACACACACACACACAGAGAGAGAGAGAGAGAGAGAGAGAGAGAGAGGATTAAAATGGAGTTACCCTGTAACAGAGTAACAGTGGCGCTACTAGACACAAGAAAAATCCCAATGCCAGAAATGGGTTACTTCTTTCAGTTGTCAGTGAGGTCCCATAGACCTTCAGACATTGCTGGCTATTGTATTGCTCCTGGTAACCCTCCAGAACTTGATGAACACCTTCCATATTGCTGAAGACACCACATACTTGAGTCATAGAGCATTACAAAATCAAGCAGATACTTTCCTGAAAGCTTCATCCCTACTGGTTAGCTTTCTTAGTGCTGGAAGGTGCTATGTAAGCTACTGGAAGATAAAAGTAACCANCAATCATACCAAGATATGAACCCTGAAAGCTACAGTAATGCCTGGTTTGATAAGACATGATCATTGGTGGAATAGTGGCATGAACATCATGGGAGTAACCAACCCCTTTCTGATTGGACTTGAGTCCCACTCCACGAGATGAAATGCTTGGCACCATTATTGGATTGAGAACCTACAGCCAGACAGTTCATAGTCCCTAGGGGAGCACCTACCACTATTATGCTGCTAACTGGATATAGTATTAAACCAACTCCTAACAACATACCATCATACNCATACATGATTGCATCTCTCAGCCCTCATCTGAGAAGCTTCTGTTTACAGTAGATGGTGATTAACACAGTGACCCACAATTGGCCAAGGTGCAGAGAACAAGAGACTGAAGAATTCTCAACTATAAGGGGAATATCTCCATTGTACCTCCTGTCATCTCCCTGGGTTCAGGGATCATTGCAGAAAAGTGAGTGAGCAGAAGGAATATAAGAGCCAAAGGTGATGGATGACTACCAAGAAACATTATCTTCTAGACACAACAGAGCATCTGCACATGTGAACTCACAGTGGTTGCAACAGCATGCACAAAACCTGATGAGACCTAATTTCAGCATGGAGAAAGGAGTTGGCACATAATCACACCCCTAGCTATGAAGCTACTGGCAGTTGTTAGCTGCTGGGAGAGGGAATATCACTTTTCTCTAAGAGTGTNGTCCCTGGAAAGACGACTATGTGCCAATGAACGACCACATATCCAAGAATATTTTGGAAGCACAAATTGATCTTGAAGGATTAAAAAAGAAAAAGACGCAAAATTTGGTGGATAGGAAGTAGGGGTGGATCTGGAAAGAGCCGGGGGAAGGGGTGCAAATACGATCAAAACTGTTGTGTGATACTCTTAAATAACTAAAAAAAAAAAGAGAGAGAGAGAGAAAGCAGATGGTGTTTAGTATTCTCAGGTTCTCCAGAGTGTAGGCATGAGGAGTATACTTGCATATGTGTGCAAGAACCTGTGATACACATGAGGGCACACATAATATGCAGTGGAGGGCAGAGAGCATGAGGATGGTGTTGCTGTATAATTCTGTGTTTTTGCTTCTACTAAAATCACCATTTTTTAAAAATGCTTTTTCAAAGTCATCCCACTGTGACAGCAACCAGGCGGTCCTCTCTGATGAAGCATCTTAGCCCCAACAAGGATATTGCTAAGGGCCTCTGACCGCTTGTTAAAGGAGGAGAGTATTACCAGCTTTTGTTGTTTCAGTACAAATGTCTCTTCTCTCCTAAATTAACTTAGGATGTTGTCTCCTAGACAACTGGGATTGCTTTTGGAAACTTGGCAAAATAGTGTGCTGAATAGACTCTGGATGTCTCATGGAGAAAGAGGTTGCTGTGATTGGCAACCAGTAGTGCTGAGTACTGGGAGCTCCATGGGGAAAGCTCCCAGCTGTTTTCCTACTTCTGCAGTTACGACGACCTCACTGGCAAGTACATAGGATCTTTTGTTTTATTCCAGAGCTACAAATTCAAGTCAAAACATTTGATTACATGCAGATGGCATATAAATTCATTATCCTGGAAGGAGAGCAGGGTTTTGAAAGGTGTTGGGATGTCTTGGTGGTAAAGGAATCTACACCAGCTGTGAAAAGATGGAGCATGTTTAGAAGCCTAGTCCATTTCTGAAGCTATATTCCAAAGAAATGGAATCAGCATACCAAAGAGGTGCCTGCTTATGCTGTTTATTTGGCCCTATACACAGTAGCAAAGATAAGGAATCAAAATAGGTGCCCATTAACAGGTGTGCAGATAAAAGTGTGTGGTTATATATACATAGTGGAATAGATGAATGNAATGTTGGCATTTGCAAGCAGCTGAATGGAACTGGAGGACATATGTTAAGTGAAATAAGCTAGGAACAAAACAACACAATGTTCTCTCTCTCTCTCAAATATGGAAGCTGAAAGAAGTCTACCCAAGTGTGAACAGGGGTCACTGGAGACTGGAAAGGGTAGAAGGGGTGAGAAAAAGTGAGGCTGGGTTTGGTCAGTACANATTACATACATTTTTTGAAATCTACTGAATATTATTGAAATCCACAATTAATAAATATTAGTCAAATTGAAAAAAATAGGAGCTTGCAGAAACTCCTAGGTATAGGTGTACATACAGGCCAAGGTGTAGAGTGACCACAGGAATGTTTGCAGTGTTATTTCCTGCTGTGACCCAGGAGCAGCTGGCCATTTTCAGGGCTCTGTTCATCTGAACTTGCTATTGTGTTGTGTGGCAATATGACCTAGGATGCCACCAAACTTCTATAGGTTCAACCATGTGTGTTCAGTTGCTAACTCCAAAATTTGTTTTTGGTGCACACCTTTCAGAGGCTTTATTTGAGGAAGGAAGGAAGCCACTCACAGTTGTTCTCCATTGCATATGACTGATGGCTGCTTTGGGATCATCTTCAAATGCCTATTTTTCACTGTCTAACCTGTGCTGTTACTTTCATTCCCACACAAATACCGACTGTGACAGCTATGCAGTGCAGGTGCTGGTAATCAGTTCTTTTTCTTGTTGTCCTTAAAGTATCAGGCATTTCTAAGCTGCCTCACCTGACCTCCCGCCAACTCATTCTTTATCTGTGTGGTATATAAATATGTTGTGGACACTGGAAGACTTCATTTACATGAAAGGAACAAAGTGTGTGCATCAGTCCCTATAACTTTGTGTATTTCAAGTGATTTGAATATTTCAAAAGCCCTGCATCTAGCTTGCTCTTGTCAAGTTTCAAAGGAAAAAACCCCGAAATACTAAGATTAATGAAGTCACATAAATNTATACAATGGTAGATAATGGAAACTGGGTGTGTAGTGGTATAATGGAGTGGGTGTTTGTACTTCCCGTAACAGTTATATGTCAAAATCTTCACCCTAATATTAGGAGGTGGGGCCTGTGAAGGTGATTAGGTCATGAAGGTAGAGCCCCAATGAATAGGATTAGATACACTTTTATAAAGTGCACCCCAAGAGTTCCTGCCCCATTTATGATGCAAGGGTTCAGGGAGTAGGCCCCATCTGTGAGCCAGGAAATAAGTACTTGTCTCATATGTAAGCTGCTAGTATCTTGGTCTTTGAGTTTTCCATGACCATGAAAGCCACACATGCAGTAGTATTTTTGTTATAAGTAGTCAGTGAGCCAGCCAATGGAAAGGAAGAGGTGTGGAATATGTTGTCTCCACAGATGATTCTGTCAAAGGCTCTAGCACTCTACCTGGCAGACTGCCAGCATGTGTTCTATATAAATAAAGCTCACTTTCAATTTCTTTTACACTGTGTTGAGCAGAGATCACACCTGCAGTATAGTAGCTGTCTATCAAATATTTCTAGAATTCATCTTTATCTATTTAGACATGCAGACATGTAGCAATACTTATGTATCTATTAGCCAAGTTATGGCAACAGTAATGAATGAAATCAACTAAACATTTGAATTAGCACAGAGAAACCACCTGTCATTACTGGAACAAGTGTTTATATGATATCACTATCTTTATATACCAGGTTTCTCCTTTAACACATTGCAGATTAACAGTGCAGCTGCCTATCTCATCCATCATTAAAACTTAGCAGGTAGAGTATATGGAGCTCATCAAGTATGTAACAGTATCCATTTGAACTCCATACATGTGTTCTTCAAATACAAGGAATATATTTTTCTTTTAAAGAGTTCATAATTGCAGGGTTTTATTTTAAAAGCTTTGTGTCAATGGTTCCTCAATCTTTCTAAATGTTGATATTACCTGGGTGGTGGTGGCTTTTAAAATTACAAATATATTTTTTGTCCCTCAAACTTTAATAGCAATGAAATTTAAAATGAAAACTGAGGTTTTTAAACCTGCCTAGGTATTTTTAATATACAGCAATGTGTGGGCAGCCATGGTATGAGCCATGCATAGCGAGCCATCAGGTGTAAATCTGAGCATGCCTCAAACCTATCTGTTTTTTAATTTTTCCTGTATTCACTGTGTACTGAAATAAATACACACCACCATCCTCCAGGCATTGTGAAGATGTAGGTTCCATAGCAGTGAATGAAAAAGTACATCAGTACTGTCCAGCAATGTTAATACAGTGGAAAAAGACAGTGTGCAGCTGAATTAACCAATACTCTAAGTATGTTTTTATTGAAAGTTATGGAGAGTGAGGAGTTCACAGCTGAGATGTTGAAGAGCCTGGGATGGTTCCAGACAGTGAGGCAGCATGGAGGATTACTGCAAAGCAGGAGGGAGCCCGTCAGATGCTAAGACCAATCTAAGCCTGATGTCCCGTGGGACAGGCTAACAAGGAGCTTAGCAAGGGGCATCTGCTGCAGGGGCTTCTAAACCACGCCAATGATTTGGGGGTTTGTAGTCATTAAGATGATGGACTTGGCAAGGCTGAGCTGGAGGTGGGGATGAGGCTCTTGGCCATTTTAAGAGATCCTTATGGTGCTATTTCACTACCAGAAGTGAAAAGTGATAGAATGTTGGAGAGGAGCAGTGGAACTGAGTTCATAATTAAAAGTAGCNTCCGTGGGCATCTTTGGTAAGCTGTATATGTGATACAAAGAAAGAAGGAGTCATGCATGTGCCCACATGTGTGACCTAAGCAATTAGGTGGATCCCATGCTATTTGGTGGAGAGTATTTGGTGGGTAGTTATGGATAGATGTGGATTTGAAAGTCAACTTAGTACTTCCATTTGGCATATTAACTTTGAGATAAGAAATGCACATTTGAATAATGCTATCCCCAGTGCATAAGACAACATTTTCAGCTCTCCAGAAATGCTCTTTTGATCCTTTGGTAATGATACTGCCACCTTTTCACCTCATACATTAGTGTGGTCATTTTTTGACAAGTCCTGAAACAGTGGTTCCCAGCCTATGGCTTGAGACCTCTTTGGGGGTCAAATGACCCTTTCACAGGGGTTGCCTAAGACCATCAGAAAACACAGATATTTATATTGCAATCCATAACAGCAGAAAAGTTACAGTTATAAAGTAGCAATGAAAATCATTTCATGGTTGGGGATCACCACAACATGAGGAACTGTATTAAAGGGTTGAAGCATCAGGAAGGTTGAGAACCAATGCCTTAAATGTATACATTTAAACTCATCATCTGCAGTTGCAGCCTGTTC
>LZPO01017876.1:32113-43256 GCA_001675575.1 Neotoma lepida | reverse complement strand
AGAGAGAGAGAGAGAGAGAGAGAGAGAAAGAAACAGAGAGAGACAGAGAGATGAGTGATTTATTCACTTAGATCAGTCAATAAACCTCAGCTTTTCATACCATTTTGCCTTTAATTTTATAGGTTATCTTACCTAATCACTTAATTTTTTCTAATCTTTAACCTGTTAATTAAGCCTTGATTAAATAATCTTTTAGTCTCTTCCATAAATATGTTTCTACAATCCTGAGTGGAGATGATGAATCGAGGCAACAGAATCTACTGGAAAGGAAGACTAAGAGCATAGAGCCTGTGGACAAGGGCTGGATTTCACTGTACACTCAGGATGCATCTGTGATGACATAACAAAATGGACTAAAGGTCTAACAGAGGAAAGACTGAAGTTTGATATACATCATTGATTTTATATATGTTACTTACTAAGGCACTAGGGAAAGTCAAAAGATCTCCCACAAACTATTGCTTCTTCTTGACCTAAACTTCCATTTATTATCTCAATATATCTGAGATAATATGATATACACTCTCTGTCTACCTCTCCTCCTATGCATATCTGTGTGTATATAGTCATATATACATGCACATACACATATCCATATATACATCATGCATGATACACATTTCACTTTTTAAAATATACTAACCCACGTTACAGATGACTCCAGAGAACTGCTGCATTCATTAGGATTTTTCTGTTACAAGCATTGTAAACAGATTCCGGACCATGCATGATGAAAGTGAGGTTTTTTTCTAAGTTGCTAGTGAGGTTAGAGTTGAAGAGGAAGCACNGGACCCAGAGTAAGAAAGTTCAGGAAGTTGCTAATTCTGGGGGTTTCTGTGGCAACAAAAAGTTCCATTGACTTCATCATTGAGCCATCAGAACTNAAGGGCGTGAATTCCAACTATCTTTTCTGACTTTAGACTCAAGATTCCAGCAGAGAAAGCTGACTCGTGTGGCTTTAGCTTTGTCCTTGCCTCCTGACAGGCTGAGGGAAGGCAGCTTGCTTTTTGCTCTGTCAAGATTGTACAGAGGGAAGATGGAGGCTGTCTCAGTTACTGTTCTATGGCTACGATAAGACACCATGGCCAAAACAACTTATAGAAGGATTTATGGGGGTGGGGGTGCTCACAGTTTCAGAGAGTTAGTCCATGACCATCCTGGTGGTAAAAAGTAGGGCAGCAGGCAGGCAAGGATGGTATTGGAGCCGTAGTTGAGAGCTCCTTTCGGCAGGAACCCCATCTCACAAGCTCCTGAAGAAGGCTGGCTTTTATCCATACTTGCCTTTTGCAATCTCAGAGGCAGGAGAATCACAACTCGGACTCCCTTTAAAAACGAGAAGCCTAAAGTGGGGATATGGGCCCTGAGTTTTCAGTTTTGTAGTAGGAGTAGATTGTACCCGATATCTGTCTATTATGCTGCATCCTTCGCTATTACAACTTAGTTCATGGTTTTCCCCCTTTCTTCAGTCTCTTTCTCCTGATGTGGTTCATAGTTCAACCTCTCCTGAATGCTGCCTTGAGGCTCCATTAAAAGGCTTTCTTTTCTACGTAGAAGCACACTGCCCAATGCAAGTCTTTTCACAATTTTATCTCCAGACACACACACGGTGCTTTCCCCGGTGTTTTCTTCAAGTTGCTCTGGTTTCGATTGTAACCACTGCATTGTCCTGACCACCCACCAGTTCCTTGTTTTTCAAGCAGAATACACATTTCANCCAGCATTTCTAATGAAGACTCCTACCTCCTGGGGAGGAAATTGGGTATTTTTACGTTTTTTACTNGGCCATTATGCATAGACATTTCAATGGAAGCAGAGAAGCAAGTGCTACGGANGAGGTCCAGGTGCCCAAAGACAAGTTTCTTGTAAACAAGGAAAAATAGAACAGAAAGACACCCCAGGAAAACATCATTGATTGAGGGAGGGTTTTGGAGGGCATATCCTTTTTATCCTGAAGCACAGAGATAGCACAAAAAAAAATTTTAAGGGAATTCTGGGCATTTCTCAAAATATTCTGCTCCCTAAACCAAGAGGCTATTTCAAGAGAGGAATTTCATCATGTCTTGGCAATGACATGTGCTATAGGGTTCCCAGTTTATAGTACTCAAGGTTCACAATGACTCAGNCATCAAGTGACTGCAATTTACCCATCTAAACACCTTGGAGATCCACAAGTAAGATTTTTCTCTCAGTACTGTTTCTTCACAATCAGCGGTCTCCNGTCTTTCTAAATCTACACCTTCTTAAAGCTTTCTCCAATTCTGTCCTGATATTGGTATGTTGCATAGGAGGTGCTTTTGATGTTTTAAAAGTCAGTCCCCTGAAAGGTCACATACCANTGACTGTGTATTTTTTGACTTGTACTATTTGAATGTGGCCACAGGTTGGGGATAATGTCACATCCATAGGCAGAGCTGATTTTCCATATGCTGTCAAGGGCCTTCCAAAAATCTCCTTTATGACTATTCTAAATTCCCCAAATTCTAGCTCTGGATACTTACTGACTTTTTTCTCCATGCTTCTTACTACAAATACCCAAAGAAGAAGACAGCTGTAACTCTTACTTTGACTTTTTAGTGGGCAACATCTTTTGATGGTAGNAGGAGAAAAAGAGAAANATTAGGAAGAAAGCTGCCCCTTGGGGTTTGGGAAAAACGCTTCAAAATAAGGAGAGAAGATAGAAAAGGGGATGTCCTAGTAAGAGTCATTATTGCTGTGATGAAACACTATGACCAAAAGCAAGTTGGGGAAGAAAGGGTTTATTTGGCTTACACTTCCATATCATTGAAGGAAAGTCAGGACAGGAATTCAAACAGGGCAGGAACCTGGAGGCAAGAGCCGGTGCAGAGGTCATGGAGGGGTGCTGCTTACTGGCTTACTCCCCATGGCTTACTCAGCCTGTTATCTTATAGAACCCAGGACCACCAGTCTAGGGATGACACCACCCACAATGGGCTGGCCCCTGCCCCCATCAATCACTAATAAAGAAATGCTCTATAGACTTGCCTATACCCCAATCTTGTGGAGGCATTATCTCAAGTGGGATTTCTTCCTCTCAGATGACTCTAGCCTGTGTCAAGTTGACATAAAATTAGCCAGCTTGGGGGAGAAGGGAAACAGTTTTAATTAATGAAAAAAAAGGCCATAAATTTGAAAGAGAGCCAAGAGGGGTATATGATGGGATTTGAAGGAAGGAAAGCGAAGAAGGAAAATTATGTAACTAATTATAATCTTGAAAGAACGAAAGGAAGGAAGGAAGGAAGGAAGGAAGGAAGGAAGGAAGGAAGGAAGGAAGGAAAAGAAAGAAAGAAAGAAAGAAAGAAAGAAAGAAAGAAAGAAAGAAAGAAAGAAAGAAAGAAAGAACTAAAAATTAGAAAAAAGAGCCAGCTTTATGTCGATTTCCTGAAGTGTTCCAGTGTGGCCCAGTAAGACTGCATTAACGTTATATGCTACCTTGCTCGTGACAATTTTTTTTTAAAACATGATTTTAGGTTTTTGTTTTGTGTATAATTATCTTTTACAATTTTTCCTGGTATTTTTATTTTCTACCAATTCTGAAGGAGGATTTCTCATTGTGGGGAAGCCATGTATACAGCAGTGGGTTCTGGAATGAGGATGTGAGGGGGAAGACAAAGGCTCTCTGTCCTGAAAACAAATGGTGCAACCTCAGAGCACATGTGAGCTGCCTCTGGCTATAGGAAAAGCGTCCTGGAAACCAGAGAGCAGCCTCGGCTAAGCAAACAATCCATGAACAGCATACGTGTGGTTTGAATAATAACAGTAAGAATCATGTTTGCATAGGGAAGGTCTTTATCCTCACTGCAAGCCAGGGATTCTAGGTTGATGTCAGGGTTTGGTTAATCTCTAGTTCAAACACACACACACACACACACACACACACACCTTTCCACACACACACCCTTTTCTCTTTTAAATACAGACATGTTATCTAAAGCGAAGATTAGGGGGAAAAAAGGAATAGTTCTAGTGGGTGCTAAGAAGGGACTGATGACTCACTACACTGCGAAACAAAAAAACAGAATAAAACGCCTTCCGGGTCCCTTTTAAGAAAAGAATGCCTGCAATGTCTTCAGCATCTCACTTGGCTCATCCAGCTCCAAACCTGAGAAACATTTTATCTCCTGCTTCCGCCTCAGAATCCAAGTTCCCTTGATTTTACTTAGAGCCCAAAACATCATTTAGACTCAGGAACAAAGAGGTACAAAGCTGGTCAAAGCAGAATAGGCGTCTCACAGATCTGCNNTCTAACAGGNNGGCAGGCTTCATCCTTCCTGTTCGCTCCCTCACCTTCGGAGCTCCATCTCAAACGGGACCATTTTACTCCCTTACAGTCTCNGCATGGCGTTGCATTTAATTTGCTCATGAACTGTTAAAGCACATGTCACTGTGTTTACGAGGATTGTTCATCTGCAGTTTTTGTTGCCTGTAATGTTTGTGGTTTACGCTGATAATCGTACTGTGGTGAACTAGCTTCATAAAGTGAGTTGGGAAGTGGTCTCCTTCCCTTGGTTTTCAGGTAGAATTTGTGTAGGATTAGCATTGTTTTAAAATGTTGAACAGAACATACCAATGAAGCTACACAAGCCAAGGAATTTCCTTGTAGAAAGCATTTTAACTATGGCTTCATTATTTTTAGTTGATGTCAACTACTCAGATTTCCTGTTTCTTCAGAAATTACCTTTGCTCCTTCTCCCTTTGATTTTATTGTTGTTTTGTTTTGTTTTTGTTTTGTTTGGGACGACAGGATCTCACTACGAAGATTCGGTTAACCTAGAACTCACAGAGAGCCATCCGACTCTGTTTCCCAAATTCTAGGATTAAAGGCATGTGTCACCACACAGGTAGTTGTTTTTTGTTTTGTTTTTGTTTTTGTTTTGACAAAACAAGACTTTGGTAGTTGTTTTTTGTTTTGATCTTTGATGGTTGTTTTTAAAAATTGTGTACATTTGCTCTAACAGTAAAATTGCTCTTCAGTTGTGTTCCCTTCTGATGTCTTCATTGATATCTACTTTTTTGTATCTTCTATTCTATTTAGATGGTGATTAATTTTAGCTTTTTTTATGCCCTAAACTAGAAGTTGACACAGTCAAGTTTAGCTTTTCTTATCTTTTAAAATAAATATTGAATGGTGGCACACAACTTTAATTCCAGCACTTGGCAAACAGAGACAAGCAAATCTCTGTGAGTTCCAGGCGAACCTGGTTTACAAAGTGAGTTGCAAGACAGTCAGGGCTGTTACACAAAGAAACCCTNCTCGGAAAAATCAAAAAGGAGAAAAAAAAAAAAAAGGATTGAATACCACAAGTTTCTCATGAACTACTTAATTTCATTACACAAATTTTAATATAAAATATGTTCATTATCAATCATCTCAAANNATATTTAAATTATTTTGGTTTCTTTTTTGTCTAATGAATACTTAAAACCATGCTGTTTAATTTCCAAATACTTGGGCAATTTCCAGATATGTTTCTGTTTTAAATTTAAGCTTAATGGTGCTGTTGGAGAACACATTCTTGTATGATTTCAATCTTTTTATATTTTTAAAAAACAGTGCATGGCCTGCAGTCTCAATAGGTGTGCCCCACTCCCAAGTTTGAAAAGATAATTCATGATGCCATTTTGTAGCATCTTCAACACATATCAACTAATCTTCAGTGTTCAAGCTCTCCACACATTTCATGACATTATTTTCTCTATCAAATACAAAGAGGAATCTATGTCTCCTTCCAATTCTGTTAACTGGGGGAGCTTTGTCATCACNTAGATACACATTTNAAATTGTTCTTGTATTTCTTATATATTGTTCTGAAATACGTTGTATTTTTCTGTGAAATATATAATATGTTGATAGCTTTTAAATTTTTTAATAAAAGTTACATTCATTTCATTTGGTGTGTGTGTGTGTGTGTGTGTGTGTGTGCACGTTATAGATGCGAATATGTCTTGCTATTATTCTCTGATACAATTTGACAGTTGCAGCACCGTCAGGCTCTGAGAATTGTTCCACCCTCTGCTAGGCCCATGGGTTAAAATATGGGCACCAATGTCATTTTTTTTTTACATTTTCTCACTCAACACTGCCTCTTCATGTAAGTGGAGTCCACATGCTTCAGGCAGGGCTGTCCAGTCAGCCCCAAGCTGGTAGTTCCAAACAGTAACACATTGGTTTTAAGGTTGAGGCATACTATTTATTTTGAAGAGCTCAACATTTTGCCAGTACTGTGTAAGTACTCTGCATTCTTTCTTGCAGTGGTAGTGAGCACCCTGTACTCGGCACCTCTACTATGTTTCAACAGTATAAGCATTTCCATACTGCCGTCAGTATGGAGGATCTGTTCATCCTTTCCATCTTAAAATCAGAAAGGAAATAAGCCGACCTTTTAAGGGAGAAATTGAGAGGAAGAATTTCTAAACACATTGAAATTAGTTAACTCATTTGATGGCAGGTACCTACTGGTGATTATTTTAAAAATAAAAGAATAAGATGAAAATTAATTCTAGTACTTTTATTAGCAGTAGTAATCACTATAATTTTTTACACCTATCTGTGCAGACTGCATAGTTAGCAGGTGCTTTAGTTATATCACTCCTTCCAATTATAGTTAAAAAAGGAAATTTTACTTTACTCCTCAAAAGCTGATTAGTAAAAAAATAAATGCAAATAAAAGCAAATAAATAATAAAATGAATAATGGCTTTAAATATGAGCACACATACAAAACCATTATTTCATTGACAGATTATCCTTCTAATTTAGAAGAAACACCACCAAATACTGCTTATGAGTTCTGCATACTTTATAACTCAGGAAATTTTAGTTTGCTAATAACTAAAAATCAAAATTCCTAATTTATTTGCCAATCTATCTCTAAAAGTTAAACACAAAAGAGCACAATAAAAAATTTTGCTTTTTTTTTTACAATGGTCCACTAAAGGAAAATGTCTCCTTGAAGAGACAATAGCAATTTTGAGCTAAATAGAAGAACAAATTTAGTCCTTATGCAATATAGTTTTGCCCTGTGTCAGCATGAAGAGACTGACCTCCTCACAAGGCCTACCAGCAGTTGAACAATGGTCCCCTTGAGCTCTCCTAGGATCAGTTCCTCAGCCAGCAATGGACTAGGCCTTGGTTATGAGAGTAAAACTTTGTTGAGTGTAGCTGATCGGGGAAAGGGAGATCCATGATTCATATTCACTTAGGGAAACCGTAAAAACACAACCACATGTTCACAGATATGAACTTTATTAATCCTGGCAACAGCTTTCACTTAAATCAATGACCAGATTAAGAAAGAGAAGAGAAAATATGAAAACAGTACAATTCCATAAGCTGGAAAGAGTGTTTGAATTTTTACAGTCAAGGTTATTAAATTTCACACCATGTGTTGTGTGGCTATTAACAAAGTAAAACAAAAATTGATCTGCAGTATAAATGATCATTTCTTTGATGCTGGTCGGCTTTTCAGAGGGTGATGAGAAATTATAGCAATGTTTATTAATATAGCATAATTTAATTAACAAAAATCAGTGTGGACACAGTTTAATTTCATAGTGAAAGAAACCTGTTTAATGACATTCATTTCAAAACCCATTTCATTGGTTGAATCAGCATGGTTTATAGACATAGTTGCCCATGTCCAAATCCACTAGCATTTCTCCATGTAAAAAATCTATTGCTTCTGAGACTATTAGTGCTTCCCACAGCAGACTCACAGAATCACAGCAAGATTGTTTTTACTTTGCTCAATATATAAAAATAAATACATAATTTTTTTTTCAAGACAGAGTTTCTCTGTGTAGCTTTGGCTTCCCTGAAACTCACTCTGTATACTAGGCTGGCCTTGAACTCACAGAGATTCATCTGCCTCTGCCTCTGCCTCTGCCTCTGCCTCTGCCTCCTGAGTGCTGGGATCAAAGGCTGGCACCATTACCACCCAGCCGATTAATGATATTTTATAGCTTGAAGCAAAGCTTTATTTAATGACAGGCACCCCTTCTTGTCTCCTCTTACACTATACACCTTAAAAACATGACAGTTCATTTTGTGGCACACTTAAAGTGACTCCAAAGCAAAAGCTTTCATTAGGAATAAGGTATTGCTTGCTTTTAATTCTGTAGAATTCTACCTTTCTTTCTCATTTACCAGGTAGTGTTACAATCACTCCAGTAATGTTCTTATTTTTGCTCAAATATTTAATGCAAGCAAGTGACAATGCGCAGTAAGGATGAAAGAGGGGAGTTCGAGTGTTTTCCATGTTTTTTNAGAATATATATATGTATGTGTGTGTGTGTAATAACTTTCAAAAGATGTATCTAATAAAACCTTTTTAAAGAGCATGAAACCCTAACAGAAGTTATAACATAGATGAAATGTGAAGACATTATACTAATAAAATAACAAGATATAAAACACCTAATTATTGCACAATTTCTTAATATAAGCTTCAGGAACAGACAAGGGCATGGAGGCAAAAAGCAGAGTACACATCACCAGGGGTTGAAAGAGAGAATGTGGGATATTCCTATTGAATGAGTTGACAGTTTCAGTTTGGTTGTTGAATAGGTTCAGGAGATGGATAATGGTGCTGGCTGATATCAGTGTGAATGTATATAACACCGTTGGACTTCACACTTAAAATGGATAAATGGTAACCTTATGCTATATGTATTTCACTATAATAGAAAAGGGAACAAAATATCAATATATGATTTTAACTATAATTCGAAAAGCGATTTTGAAATGCTTCAATAAAAACAAGAAGCTATAAAATAACTGTGTGCTACAGAAGTAGCTAATAGACAAAGAAAACTGGAGAAATCATAAACAAGAGTTGCATGATTTGTCCTAAGTTTATGAAAGCAGTTCATATAGAATTCAGAAAAAGTAGGCTCTGAAGATGGAGATAAGCTCAGATGGACAGAACACCCACTTCACCTAGCTCTTTGTTTGTTCTCTGGATATGGAAGGACTCAGCCAACCAACTCTATTGTCTCCTTAGAGATAACAGCACACATCCAAAGTCTAAGTGGTNTGTCCTTACTCCAGGGTGGGGTCGGCCAAACCATGAAAATTTGAGATGGCAAAATCTTTTATACCACAATTTTAGGAATGCAAGCTACTAACCATTNACATGCTGAGACTATAAAGACATGAAACAGAATCACAAAATCCAACCTATGAATTAGTAAGTAATTTTGCCTTTTTATTCTGTTAATGAATTTTGTTTTCTTCACTTGGAATCTGAGGTGCTTTTTTTCTTTTCTATAGAAAACCTGATTGTCTTTTGAAATGACTCATGATGATTCCTATTATTTTCAAACTTCTGCCTTGCCGGATATTTTACTAACACTATGAAAACACAACAATCAACAGGGCTGGNTAGCGTTTATTCCAACCTACAGATATGGAGCTGGACCAAGATGGGAGAATCAGCACTAGAGGCCACTGAGTGAGTAACACAGCTTGTGTTTACATCTCTGCTCCCGTAGCTCTCAAGTGATGCCTTCCTTATAGGGTCCTTATTTCTACACAGAGCCCCAAGTTCTTTACTCATTCTACAAGCTCCAGGTCTCAGACCCTCTCAGTTTCTTACTTTCTGAGACTTCTATTATGTTTCATAAGCAGCTACTCTTTGTGAATAAATTCAAACAAAATTGATTCCACATAGCTTTTCCTAACCATTCTCATCTCCCATTTAACAGGCAAGTCTCATGTTTTCAATCACATTTCTTGGCCTGGGATTGTGCTTTCTGTTTCCAATTGTTCCGTCTCTGGCAGACAATTTAAACAATAAAATTAGCTTCTTCAAGACCAGCAGAGAGAAGATATGATTAAAACCATTATTAAAGAAATGAAAATGATTAAATTCTGGCTACAGCATGGCAAATAGCAAATGGATAATCAAAGATCCAGTTAGAAGTTAAATATGCATGAACTTTTAGGGAAAAAGAAGGTTCAAAAATCTTTAACATGTAGATCTTTAAAATTTTTCTAAATTTCCATGGTGTAAATTTTTCTTTCTGAGAAAAATAAAGAAAAGCAACAAAGAAGGGGGGATTTTTATCTTGTTTTTCTTTTAAAATTTGTATGTGTATGTGTCTTTGTGAGTGTATGATAGTCCTGACCTTAGCCAGAAGAGGGAGTCAGGCCCCCTAGAGATGGAGTTACAGGCAGTTCTGAACTGCCTGATGAAAGTACGGGAAATAAAAGGGGTTCTCTGCAAGAACAGGAGTACTCTTAACCAGGCCATCTCTCCAGCCCTATGACATGAATTTTACGATTTTCCCATTTGTTTTCTTTTTAAATCCAACAAGAACTATGTAGCTGTCTCTTATACACATCTAGATGTGTATAAGAGACAGGCCTGATGAAAGTACGGGGAAATAAAAGGGGTTCTCTGCAAGAACAGGAGTACTCTTAACCAGGCCATCTCTCCAGCCCTATGACATGAATTTTACGATTTTCCCATTTGTTTTCTTTTTAAATCCAACAAGAACTATGTAGACCCCGACCTTTGCTGAGTTTTTTCTCTAAATGCTAATAGAATTTTATAAACTGTACACATTTTTGTGATATTTGCTAGGATTTTTAGAAATATGAGTAATTTGTCAGCTTTGATTTTTATTTATTTTACATTTTCTGACAGAAAACTTGGCATAACACTTGGTTATTTCAGGATCCTTTAGCAAAGTTGCAATGAGGATCTAACAGAAGAGGGCTGTGGTGTTGCAGTGCTGTAATGCCAACTCTTGAGAGGCTGAAAGAGAAGGAGTCCAAGTTCAAAGACAGACTTGGTTAGACATTTCCTCTGTTGGGATATTTCCTCCATCCTGTCTTTTCACCCCAGAGCGTTGATACTATGCATCTTCCTTGGAAGAACAAAACATGTCTACTACACTCCTCAAGAAAATGTTTGATTGGTTGCTTTTCTATTTTAGAGATAAATTTGTTGTAAAAAAATTGATTATAGCAAATTGTCTTTCTTCTTTCATGTACATTTGTCTTAATTGACAAATAGTAATTGCTTTTATTTATGGGCTGTAATGTGATATTTTTAAATACATACATATTAGAGATCATTGCATTAAGAAAATTACAATATCCATCACCTTGTTGCCTTTTT
>LZPO01017876.1:0-12023 GCA_001675575.1 Neotoma lepida | reverse complement strand
GTGTGTTTTCTCATCTGAGTGTTTTCTTGCCTTCTTATTTAGTGTTACACACTTTACCCACGTAAACAGACTTTAGGGTTTAAGAAAATATCTTGCTATCATTCTAGAAATNAAATTACTCTCCAGTTGTAATTGCAACTTTACTGTCTCTTTGGGGATTTTAAGACCTGGTGATTTCTTCCCATTGCTTTAGTGCTTGCCTGCCTGCCCTTGCCTTCCCTCAGTAACAGTTCTTTTTATGGTCCCTTTGAATAAATGCCTTTTATTCTTATAGGATCCTTCACAGGCCTTCCTCTTTTAATGATGCTGACTCATTGAAATCTGTTGCGAGCCATGATAGCATTGAATCCTCTCTTTAGTAAATACATCTTTCAATTTAGATATAACACTACTGGTCNATCAAGATGGGTTACCAACCAGGTAAAGNCATTTGACACTAAGTCTCATGACCCAAGTGTTTGATCCCTGGGACCCACTTGATGAAAGGGGAAAACTAATTGCCAGAAGTTGTCCTCTGACCTCTACTTGCACAAACACACAATCAGTAAGTGTCATTTAAAAATGGAAAACGATTACACAATTTGTTGTACACAAATACTGAATGTTTTTGCCTGCATCTAANATTACTTAGTAGGTGATTACTAANGTTTTAAAAATACTAATAGGTATTGTTGCATATAATAGGTTCACTATTTTTTGGAATGTTAATGCTTCAGTTGCTTCATTTTAGGGAAGAAGAGAAATTTTATTTTATTTTAAATATTACCCTTTGACAAGAGATGTTATAACAAGAAAACATTTTCTTAAGATCTAAAACAATAACTACCCCCCAAAAAGATNGAAAAAAAATATAGGGGAGAATAATATAATTATCTATTAGATGTCCATACATGACTGCTTATGCTGTAGANGGCAAAGTTGAAATAGTTTTATTTCTTAAAGAATTATGCTTTATTTATAGAATTATTTGAATATTTACCCATCTTCATTAAGAAATCACCTACTGTATATATNCTTGTAAGGAAGGTACAAACAAGTGTGTGGTGATGCTATATTCTAAAAGTATCTCTTACATTCTAAGACACTGAAACTTCTGCTGAACCTCACAGCCAGAGTTAATGATACACCTTGAGGTCGCTTAAGACTTAGGACTGCTAGCCTACTGTATACTCAGCCTGTTTGTTTAACCTGCCTTTAAGAGAACAATGTAAAACCAACCTTATTTGCCTTGGATTTCCTTTGTAATTAGCTTTTACAACCTAAGCTAATGCATAGCTGAAGTCTTAAGTTATGTATTCCTCCATGCCCGGGCCCAGAACAATGCATGTGTAGCNTTTGCTGAAAACAGCAAATACCAGAAGTTAAAAGCAACTTCCTAAAATCTACCATCAGAGTTGAAAGCCACCATGTGTGGTTATTNGTTGATAATGGTTTTTGTTGTCTGGGTCACTTGGGGTCAGTTGGAGCCTATGACTTAATCGCTTTTAAAACTCTGTTAAAGATTTCTGTAAAATATCCCATTCCTTCCCCATGTGATGGATGCTTCCTCTGCTGTTCAATAGGGGCAGATACTGCTCAGACTCAGACACATCAGACACACAGACATCACACACACACACAGACACACATAGACAGACACAGACAGACACAGGCAGACTCAGGGACAGAGACAGACACAAGAACAATTAGATTCACAAGACAGCCTTTAGGCATCCTCAGATTCTGACTCACACAAGAGACAGATAGGAGACAGAAGACACAGGAATTGTTAAATAGAGAATTCAAATTTGGACCTGTACCAGTGTACAGGTAACAAATAAAATGGATGAATTTATGTATGCATATGTGTGTGTAGGGAGTATGTGTGTACATGTTTGTACATGTGTGTGTAGATGCCTGTGGAAGCCAGGGGTCAGCATCCTGTGTCCTCCTTAATCACTATCCACCTCATTTTGTGAATCTGCCACTGACCTTGAAGCTCTCTCACTGGGCCAGTCTTGCAAGTCAGCGTCCTCCTGTCTCCATTTTCCTCTGAATTGGGATTACAGGTACTGCCTGGCTTTTTACATGGGTGCTTGAGATTTGAACTCAGGTCCCTAGGCTTGCCCATCGAGCACTTTACTAACCCCCCAGTCCCTGGATTTCTTTCTCTTTTCCTTGAAGNGGATGATTTGGTCCTCACTATCTTTGAAATCTCCCTGAAGGATGTGGCTGAGAGCATCTGCTTCGCGCTCCTGGGACCCTGGGTTCTATCCCTTATATGTTAAGTTCTTTATTTGTAAACAAGACTAAAACTTTTTATCTATATTCNGTCCCTGCTGGGAACCACACCTTGCATTACTTNTCCTAATGCCTTACTGAAGGATACCTGTCCTGACTGTGACTTTCTGTCATTAATTGCAGGATGGTTGGTGCACGGAGGATGAGGTGCTGCCATTGGAGATGGAAGCCAAGCGCCCTTCTGTTCCTGTGTGCTTTATGGATTATTTGTATTCCTCGCTCAGGTAGGACTCTCTTCAAAGCNGGATTAGTAAGGATTTCACTCTCTTCCTTGGAAGTGTGCATCATATTGAAACATTAACGTTTATCAGTTACGTTCCCCTCTCCCTCATTGCCGTCCTTCTGGGCTTTTCTTTGGTCTCTGGTCTCCGTCTTCTCCCCATTCTGTGTGAATTCTATCACTGCCATCATTGTTTTGTTTCCTAATGAGTTTGTTTTCTTTAATCTTTGCTGTCTTCCTTCTCATTTTATTTGTTTATTTAGCCCATACTGAGTGACGAGATAACCACATAACAGACAGGGAAAAAAACACTGGTTGTTTCCTCTGTTGAATAAATATATTGCACTTATTTCTTTCAAGCTTTCATATCATTTGTGGAAAACACAAACATTGCCATTTTCATCGATCCTGATTTGATTAACTTTTTGCAATATGGGTTTTATAATTTTCAAAGAGGGATTCTGAAATGATGCCTCTTAGCTCACGGTTTATTTAGGCTATCTGGTATGAAAAAGTTCATTTTACTTACAGTTTTTTTTTAAATAATTAAAACATTTATTTTCTTTTAACTGAAGTTTTTCCTAATCTTTGAAATAGGATTCTCTGGATGTTGAAAATTAAATTTTCTANAAATAGTTACACANGTAAAACAACTAGATTNTGCCATGTGAACAATGTTTTAAAGGAAATTATCACCTTGTTTGATTTTCTATTAAGTTCACTGTGTTTAACTCTTNTTCTCTTGTTATATTCACTTTATTACATTTTCCATTAGAATGAGCCAAACTGTTGATTAAGAAAGTAACTATTTAATTTTTATGTGATCATGACTTAAGATTTAATCGGGAGTTATCAGCTCCATATTATTGTGTCTGTTATTATAAATGATACATTTAAGGAATCTTTGAAGTAGATTATTGACCAAAATTGCTTACTCATGAATCAAGACACTCAACTTGTTTTCAGTATATAAAGGCTGTTTTCCAAGTCACCAAGTAGTTCAAGCCTTTTCAGCTACTTGCTCGGAAAATCCCTGGCATTTTTTTTTTTTTTACGTTTTCGAAAAACAAAACTGATTTCTGGGTGCATTCTTGTGTGTGTTCTCTAGAATATCTGTGTAAAGTCGGTCTTTCTGTTCCTTACTCATTGCCAAAAGTAAAGAGATCTGAAAGTAAAACGTAGATGGAATTTCTGTGATGTATAGTGCTGAACTATTTCTTAACTTTCAAAGTGGTTTTTCAAGAACCAGTTGGATGATGTAAGATAAATTATGAGGTGAAAATTAGTTGAGGTCTGTTTACTTTCGTTTCTGTGAGGTCATGCGTTTGTAAACTTTCAACATTTCTGCAAACCAGCATACCTCAAATTGGGCCTTTGTATTTTACATGTCATCGTTTTAATTGACGTGTGCACATTCCTGAATTTTTGTCTTTTGAATAAGTGAAATGAAACATATACTTTGAAGTAAATTAAAATAAGTCAACCAGGCTGTGCTGGGCTGAGGCTGGAGAAACCTAGAGGGTGCAGGCTGTTAGAAGGCATNCACATCTGAGACAAGGCGATCAGAAGTTTATTCAAAGTTACACTCTGACCTGAAGTGTCCATTCTGTTAACAATCATCTATATTGACTTGCCCCCAGAGTGCATCAAATCCAGTTTCTCAGCTCTGAGGGGTTTGTATTTGCTTTTCTCTACCCTTCTCTCACTTAAAGTGCCCCAACTTCAGACACAAATGCTAAACTCCCCACTTTAGAGGTTATTAGGGACTTTTCGATATGAAATTCCTGCCTTTTGTATTAATTCAGCAATGGTATTCCTTAAAAGGAATTCACTTTTGAAATGATTCAGATTGCACCTTTAGAAAAACTTAACTTTCAGTCTCACCATTTGCAGAAGTCATCTTAACACTGTATTTGAAGAGAACCTTTAGTGCATAACTCTAAAGTTCCTTCCATGCACATTCCAACCTTTCCTGCCTTTGGATATGACTAGGTCATCTCAGGTTTGGGGGGCTTTTAATAGCATGTTCATGCTAATGTCTCCTAAATTCTCATCTTCTTGGATGGTAGAGTCACTCATCTAGTTGCTGATGGCTTCTCCTCAGGTTTAGAATACCTCTCAGATTTTACATGTGTAAATAGTAAATCTCCATCCCCTGCACAAAGTTCTAGGTCGATTTCCTTGNCATCCTCTACAACCCACTACACTACCCTAAGTTCTCTCAACCCTACACACATCGATTCTTTGACTTTACCTTCTCATCAAACTCTTTCTTTTATCTCCATGTTCTCTCTAAGGAGCAAAAAATAGACTTGCTCCTTTTTATGCTCTTGTCTGTGTGATTGTTCCTCTATCACAGTGGTTCTCAACCTTCCTAATGCTGTGAGCCTTTATTACAGTTCCTCATGTTGTAGCAACCCCCAGTCATAAAATTATTTCCATTGCCACTTTGTAACTGTAATTTCACCATTATTATGAATTGTAATGTAAATATCTATGTTTTCCAATGGTCTTAGGTGATCCCTGTCAAAGGGTCGTTGGACTCACCAAAGGGGTTGTGAGTCACAGGTTGGGAGCTGCTGCTCTATCAGATGATGTTCTTCTAATTCAAACTTCAGAGGATCCCCAATCTCATTCTTTCCTATTACCCTTAATGGTAATCTATACCTATTGGAATCTTTTAATTGCAAATGTTTTGCTAGTTTGATTGTAATAGCTAGGGTGGATGATTGACAGATCTCTTTAGACTGTTAAAAGCGACAGTTCAGGTGATAGTTAAACTCTTATAGTTTAATTCTAATAACATCCATACTTTATAAAACAGAAAGGCAATGTCAAGACTCCTAGTAGGTAGGTTAACAATGTGTTTTTGTTGGAAAAGCAATTATTGAAAGTAATATATGAAAAGCAACTCATTGTCTCTTGACTAGTGATGAATGTAACTTTAATAAGAACTACACCATAAGTACAACATAACTGGTCCCACATAAATAAAAATTCAAACAACAAGTGAACTTTTTTTTACATACTAGCTTACCAACTTTTAAAATATTTGACAACATTNGGCAAAATAGAAGATATTGGGAAAACAACGTTCATCAAAGTGATTGGAAAAATGTTATAAAACTCAGAAAGGTCTATGCTGTCTCTGGATACCACTTCTACGTGTGGGTGTCTGTCCTATAAAAATTTTGAAATACATGCATGGGTATATGTGTTAGTGTATTAATGTAATAACATGCAATTGGAAAATGCTAACTGTTCATGAACAAGGTAGTGTTNATATGAATTATTTTACATTCATACTATGAAATACTGCACAGCTCCTTAAAACAATGAGGTCAAAACCATGCATATTGGCTTACTATAATGACTTGTCTGACTTAATAATGTGTAATTAAAAATCAGATTATAGAGGAATATGAAATTATCCCACATTCTAATGGGTCCTATTATAAGATTGAAGCATTTTATATATGTATGTTTGTATGACTTCATAAATATAATTAAACATGATGCAAGAAGCTACACCAAGCTTCCAAAATAAGTAATCTCTCAGGGAAGGGAGAAGACAGTGTTTATAACTTGTGGATTAAAACAATAATTAAACTTTTATTTTATACATGGTAGAAGAAAGACATATGGAGATCAAAGGCTACTTTGTGAGAATCTGTTCTCTCCTTCCACTGTGTGGGTCTCACGTGGTAGAACTCATGTTACCCAGCTTGACCAAGTGCCATTATTCTTTGGGACATCTCACTGCCTCAAATGCTTTGTCTTTACAATGACCATGGATTCATTCATCAATTGGAAGAAAGCTTAATGAATTTTGTTGTTTTATTTTTTTTTTAAAGAGCCACACAAAAACTGGTCAGAATGACTGTTTAAGCATATGACTAATTTTCTGAATCACTTAACTCTTACTATTTCTTCACTTGAAGATTCTTAGAAATGTTCCAGATAATAACTTCTTTTTATGCATAATGCTTTATGACTCTGAAGATAAATAATGATATAAAAGAAGGCAGGAATTATGGCTTCAAGTAGAGTACGGAACAAACAGCCATAAGCCAAGGAATTCCTAAGCAACCAAAAGCCAGACTTAGTCATGAGCACTGAGGAAGGCGCCTCCCTTCTCCCCTGAAAATCAGTGGCATCAGCAGGTTAGTGTTCTGACATCCATGAGACATCAACATCAAAAAGGAGAAGTAATTATGAAAGTAAAATTGGCCCCAAATGCTGGGTGCTTTCTGTCCCAGTGGACAACATAGTTCTAGAAGGCAGCTGATTGGACAAATGACAAACAGTATGCTTTCTATTGTTGCTTGAGTGTTTTCATGATCACAAATTGAGCAACCACAATTACTATCTATTGCACTGAAGTCTGCATGGATAGTAAACCGATAGCATACATATTTTAAGATTTGATCCAAAATGTCTAGAGAAATAGTCATTTTATAAAAGCTGCAAAAATTTAAGCCATTTTAGTCTNAATGTATACATTGAGTGACTAAATGCTTTTGTGGACACTGATATGTTGAAGTGTATGCACGTTTTGGTCAATGGCAAGATGCTCTGACTTTCTGTTAGACATTTTCAACCAAAGGACTGAGAGGACCATTTTCCTATCCAAGGCCTCAGTGAGAAGAGACAGCATGATTGAATAGATAAAGCCTAGAAAGTGGAATCTGATGAAGTCAAAGAAGAAATCCTACAGGAGAGGTTGCAAAGTCAATTACTTAAACATGTGCAATGGAAGTGACTTACTTCTTACTGAAGTGACAGTCCCTAGTGGATAACTAGTATGATGGAGTCTTCAGAGAGACCAACACCACATAGATGGTGTTATGGAGAAAGGGATACTGACATAGAATCCTCCTTTCCCTGGTCAGGTCATGCCTGGCTCATCACAGGTGTCATTATTTAGAAAGAATTCATACCCAGAACTATGTCTAGACCAGAGGAGTCAGGGCATGGGTGAGTCTCCAGCCATCCAAGAAATATTCCAGGACTCTCTCTGCCTATAGCAAGCTCTGTGTCCTATCTTATGTGTGTGTGTGTATGTGGGGGGTGGGGTACACTGGCAAGTGTGGATGCCTTTCCTATCAGGAACAAAACATTTCATTTCCTTTTGTGTATCAATTTTGACTTATTTTTAAGCAAAAAGCTTATTGACTTGAAAGGAAGTGAGGCCTGAGGGGATGGCTTGTGGTAAAGTGTTTGCTGCAAAGGCAGGAAGACTTGAATTTGGATTCCCAGCACTCAGGGAAAAGCTGAATATGGAGGCGCCTGCTTGTAATTCCAGTGCTGGGGAGGCAGAGGCAGGAGATTCCCTGGGACTTTCTGGTCAGTCAGTCTAACCAAACTGGTGAGTTCCAGGTTTAGTGGGTGACACTTTGTCAAAAATTAAAGTGGGCAGTAATTGAGGAAGACACCAGACATCAACCTCTGGCTTCTACCAACATGCACACACATGTGTACAAGTGCTTGCACACAAGCATACACACACACACACACACACACACACACACTGAAATGATGCTCTAGAATACCGAAATTAATAGGAATTAGAAAGTGATCTAGATATTGCAAAGTGGTCATTTGGAGAAGATTGGGGTGTTCAGGGTGGTATGGGTATAGGTGAAAAGTCGTCATTTGGAAGACATTTATCCTAAAGAGCAAATCTCAGTCCAGACAGATGCTGCTGAAAGTTCCATACAACTCTTTTAACAATTGGTTACCAAGAAAATAAAATCAGCCCTTATTCCCATTCCCTATCATCCAGTTGGCACAGGAGGGAAACTCTCATTGAGTGGAGCGAGTGCTGGGAGCCTTGAGCATGGCTTTGGCCCACTCACCAGCTGTTAAGTGTGTGAGTTATGCAGATGGTGTTTTCTGTATGAAGACATTACTTGTTTTATGTCAGAACTTTCTCTGATGTGTCATTCTGTTCAGTTTTACTGTGTCATTTTGTAAGGTGAACTAGTACTAGAGATGGACAGACAGGTAACTTTCTTGCACAAAATAAGCTTGGCAAACACTTGGCTTTGCTTTTGACACTGTCCTCATTGAGGCTGTAATATCATGGCTCGCAGAAAGTAAAGAATGTGGAAAAGAGCAAATGGAAAGGAACCAAAGTGAGAAAAATACAGTTCAGGTCTAAAAAAGCAAATATAGTTTAAAGGAACAACATTGGTGGTTTAAATGAGAAAATATACTCAACCCATGATGAAGTCACATAAATACCCCTTGCCCACCATTGAGCTACAAGTTTAATGCCTGGAAAGAAAACAAGGCTTTTGGTTGCTACATGGGTTTTCCTGTCATCAACTCAGACTAGTTTTAACCTTCTTCTAAAGCACACACTTCAGGAGCAATGAACTCGTGCAATAGGAGCTATGTAATGTAGTGACTTTGTAGTTGAAGCTAATTTTCTTGCTCTAAAGAAAGAAAAGAATCCTAAAGCTATTTTCAATCATTTGTAATATTTTCTTCTGAAGAAGATAGTTCAAGGCCGGGCAGTGGTGGCGCATGCCTTTAATCCCAGCACTTGAGAGGCAGAGCCAGGCGGATCTCTGTGAGTTCAAGGCCAGCCTGGTCTACAGNGAGAGATCCAGGACAGACACCAAAACTACACAGAGAAACTCTGTCTCAAAAAAACAAACAAACAAAAAAAGATAGTTCAACTTATTATGAATTTATGTCAAAATATCTTGACTTGTAATCATTCCCAAACCAATTTCACCCAAGCTTGTTGCTTAGAAATGATCTGCTTTGAAAATAAGTACAAATTTTTCTTCAAAAATTCAGCTACTGTGAATCCAAGACAATGCACCCTCTCACACATTCTACTTCAAGCCTGGTGCCTCCAGTTTAGAAAAATAGGCCATTTGCTCTAGAAGCTAATAAAGAGCATGAGTCAACCCATTTAAATAATCAGGCACTTTTCATTTACCACGTGATTATACTAGATGTTATTCTTGGTTTTAGACAAGCCGAAGAATGGACAAATGCTCATCATGTATGCAACTCCCCTTTTAGAAGATCCTTTCCTGAGTAAAATTTTAAAGACTATCATGAAACTAAAAGACACTTCAATCAGGAGTCTACAGTATTCCCTGCTTTTGTGTACATCCTTAGTTTCTTCTGTCCTTCCTTCTCATTTGCTTATCTCTTAACTGTATGTACAGAAATTGTGTATATCATGCACCATTGATACTGGCCTCTGCTGAGGATGAATAATGGTTCTGATGGAAAATGAGGTTTCTCTGATCAAGGGGGTACCACTGGCTGTAGTAATGGTACTAGAAGAAGAAAGCTAGGCCTTTAGAGATAGTCTACCCTTGTGTTATACCTCCATCCCCTGGAATTCTCCTAGCCAAATTGTGTATGCCAGTTACTTTCTGTCTGGCTCTACAGAAGTATTAGCTTTCTATTTAGACTCCTAATCTCATCTCTTGAGAATGGTGACTTGAAAATCTGTTGTTTGGGAGAAGATCATGACCACAAAGTTTCTGTTTCAACACCAGTGAAGCCTCAACATTTCAACCAAAACTAGGTCGTGGGGTTTTTCTGTAGTGGGGTTTGTTAAGATGATGTAGCACCTTTGATTTTCATCTTTATAAGGCCTGATGTCATAGCTGGTGTGTAGTTTAGGTACTCGTTACTTCTCATTTCCTGACTTGTGTTTGNGTGTATTATACTGGCATATTAGAGAGGCCTGCCTCTTCTGGAGCCAGGTCAGAAGAAAGGATTCTATGGATGTTAAGTCATTTCTTCTATTCTAAGGTGNGGTCCATATGCAAATGTAACACTATGTAGATGGTTCCACTATTGGGGATATGTCTGGTAAAACTGCTCCAAAGGAACTGGCTTACTTTCCAAGCTGCTACATTGAGATTTTGTATTTCTCTTACCAAGATGAAACTTAGTTTGTCTAAAAGTTAGGTGTATTTAATCAGAGCCTTCTCCTTCCCCTACTCTTATTAAAGTTTCAGAGTTAATATTGATAACCATAAACTTTAAAAGCTAGGGGCTGTGTCATAATATCATCATCTTTGAGATCCATCTTCCTTTCCTTCCTCCCTCTCTTCTTTCCCATTTTCTCCCCTCTCTTCCTCCTTCTTTCCATGCCTCTTTTCCTAGCTCTACAGAGCAAAATCCTAACCTTATAGGGAGACTGTCAGCAGACATAATAGCAGGATGTAGGCTGACATGTGATTTACTAGAATTGCGAACATGACATCAATGGATAATAGAAAACATCTCAGAAAAGTTTTCACAGAGGGGTAAGATAAAATGGCCTTCCAGTAAGGGCAAAGGCTATAGATGAAAACATTTAAAAATTGTTATGCCTTCATCATTGAGCATTCTAAAGATTTTTTTTTCAATTGAATTGACTGACTGACTAACTGTAAAACTGTTGCCAGGGGAGTGGATGGTACCCACCAAGTGTCAACTTGACCTTCACTGATAACAGAAAGTGAGAAGCACAAGAATGGGTGTGACATTGGAGAAGGTTGAATCCAAGTGGGAGAATGGGCTCCTGCAAGTGTAGATGCATTGAAAAGGATTTTCTAGAAATAGGAGGAAGAGCTGCAGAAATCAGGCTTCATAGGTGAGCATAATCGATGGTGTTGAAAAGAAAAATAGGCCTTCAAGGAATGAATGTTTTTAAATGTAAAACTGTTGGATTTGTGTCAGTGTGAACTTTATGATCAAGCATCAAGAAATTTGTTGATATATACAAGCTGATGAGAGAGAGTAGTTGTTTCACACATCAATCTCAAGTCTACCTAGACTCCACTAAACTTGAGCGATCACTGGCATAGGGTAAAATGAGGACTTGGAGATGAAGATATGTAGCAATGTTCTTTTACAGACTCACACATCTTCGTAGCGTACAGGAGCTTTGGTTNCTTTGGACTACAGGCAAGGGAACAGCGTTAACACAGTAAACATCTGTAAGTTATTCAGCTCCTGGTCCCGACAAAATCAGGCAGAGGGGATCTCAAATGTTGAGTAATTTCTGTTTTACTTTACGTTTTCTGTCTAGATATTCTAGATGTCACAGGCTCAAAAATTGGCTTCACACCTCATCTCTGTAATGCTAGCAGTCTTGAGAGGCTAAAGCAGGAGTGTACTNGGTCTAGGTCAGCTTGGGCCAAAGCATACTCTTACCTAAATATTTTTTTTCAATGCTTCCATTCTGTTTTATTTAGTAAATGAATATGACGTACCTCTATTTGAAATTCTCTAGTAAGTTGAGAAAGGATTCTGTGAGTTGATTTGCTGTGTTATATTCTCATCTTTTAAAAAATAATTTAAAAAAGTTTGAGGTTGTAATATAATTGCATCATTCCCTCTTTTCCTTTCCCCCATATAAACCCTTCTATGTACCAACCCACTTGCTCTCTTAAATTCATAACCTCTTTTTTTAATTGTTCATATATATAAAACAGCCTTCTCAATCTCTTAATTGTATGTCTATGTTTTCAGGGATGACCATTTGGTATCAGATAAC
>LZPO01017875.1:24946-37448 GCA_001675575.1 Neotoma lepida | reverse complement strand
TTCCAGGAAAACTTTCAATCACAATAGATGGAGAAAGAAAGGAATTCCATGATAAAGCCAAATTTAAGCAGTATCTGTTTACAAATATATTTCTCCAGAAGGCCCTAAAAGGAAAACTTCAACATGAAGAAGTTAATATCTCCCAAGNAAATACAAGGAGTAATCTGAGACAAGCAAATCAAAAGACAGGCGTGAACCCAAACTACAACAACAGAATAATGGGAATCAACAGTCATTGCTCACTGCTAACTCTCAATATCAATGGTTTCAATTCCTGCATAAAAAGGACNCAGATTAACAGATTGTATTTGAATGAGGATCCATCCTTCTGCGGTATCCAAAACACATACATTAACAAAGATAGACATCATCTCAGGGTAAAAGGATGGAAAAAGACATTCCAAGCTAATGGGCCCAAGAAGCAAACTGGTGTAGCCATATTAATATCTGACAAAATAGTCTTCAAACCAAACCTAATCAGAAAGATAGTGGAGGGTACTTACTACATACTCATCAAAGGAAAGATCCACCAAGAGACTATATGCACCAAATACAAGGGCAACNAAGGACATAAAATCAAGTNAACTGTAGCTGAAACCACAATTTGACCCTCATACGATGGTAGAGGGTGACTTCAATACCCAACTCTCACCAATAGACAGATTATATGGACAAAAACTAAAAAGAGGAATTCTGGAGCTAAATGATACTTCTAGAGCTNATGAAAACTTGCAGAAAAGTAGCCATACTTTAACCATACAAGTTATTTTGAATATATATTCTAGCTTCTGGTTTTATGGTATTAGGGGTCTCCTGNGTGTGTGTACAAACAGACATGTCTCTGTGTCTACAAGTGTATCTTTTGCTTTTTCTTTGTCTCCTTTTCTTCCGTTTGTTTGTTTGTGTTGTCCTATTCCAGTTTGCTTGTTTTTATTTCATTTTATTATTCATCTTTACANGCCTTTTTTTCTAATGAGAGACAGTAAGAGAGTGGATTCTGATAAGAGGAAAGGTGATGAGAAATTCAGAAGAGTTGAGGGAGGAGAACCATGATCAGAATATATTGTATGAAAAAAATATTTCAATCAAAGAAAGAAAAAATATAAAATGATTGTTTTATTTTTGTCTTTAAAAATAAAGGCAAAAATAAAGACTGAATGTGGATCTGTAATTTCCTTTTCATTTGGTTATGTATGCTTAGAGAAAAAAATGAGACAGACTATTATTTGTATGTCTGGGAAACACATTCTCCTCCTATGGAATCAATNACTTAGAAACCTATAAGCCAGGTGTCATAATGCTTTTTCTTTATCCATTCCATGTAAAAAGGAAACACAACTAGATGAAAAACTCTAAATCAGTACAAGAGCAGAAATGGTAAGTACTGTATGACAAACATAAGGCACAGTGCAAAGTCAAGAAAGGTATGCGAGTTGTGCAGTGAGCGACATACAGATGCTCCAGAGCAAAAGCTGTTATGGTATGCAGCTGGCTTCTGTGTTGACAGGATGGCATGCTTAAAGAACTGTGAATGGAAGGAATCTCGGAACTGACATTTGAATTCAAATAATACCACACAAGATCAAAGTATGCCAGAAGCACACCTCCATATTCTGTGTCAATTGCCTGCTCCAGCCACACAGCTTGTTTCATGTTGCTAGAGGTTATACCCTGCACTTATACCAATTATTGAATCTAAAGCTATTATGTTTCTACTTCCTTCCCCTGATTTATTATGTGCCCTTCTCCTGTCAGGTGTGATCCAACTTGCTGTTTAATTGTTCCACNCTTCAGGGAACTCTGCTTTCTTAAACATTCCTCTTGNACAGATGGGATCCATATTACAATTTTGGCAATTTCTTACTGGAGGCTATTCTTTTTTTAATATAACATTTTTGTTCATTCTATTTGATAATTTCTTATATTGTATTTTTATCATATTCACCCTTACTCCTCCCCTGAACTTCTCCCATTATCCTCCCTCAACTCTGTGTCCTCTTTTTTGTTTAATAACTCACGGGGTCCAATTTGTGCTGCTTTCCATACTAATTAGGATATGTGGCTTCCTGATACTTTTATTTCCTAATCATATAATTATGTTACCTGAATTTTTAACTTCTTGTATTTGTCTGTTTATCCCTTGTATATTGCCTTACAACATGCTTTTTNGTGCTACCTGTGTAGATTTATAAGACTCTAACATGTAGTAATATAACACATACATTTATGTACACCTACATGAAAAACAAGTGAAGATAACTTTCAATTTTTTCCTTAGTCTAGCAGAAGTNCTATCTAATTTTTTGTTATTGAAAATGAAAATTCTGATTATAATTTCCCCTCCCCCAGCTCCTCCAAGACCCTACCTACCTATGGATATGTTCTGTGTATAGGGAGATGTTTTAAAGAAAATACATATATTCAATGTTTTTTTCCAACTTTCACTCAGCTCTTCAACCATAAATTATTACTCACATAGGAAATCAGGTAGTCCACAATGAAGTTTCATAAAATCACTTCCTTTACCAACTGCTTTTGAAAATGGCATTCCTGTTGGCCTTTCCCTGAAACACGCAGCAAGCACATTTTACTTATGAGATTCCAGCTAAGAAAATAGGCAGGCTTTCAATCAATACTCAGGAGAATTTGTCCCACTGGTGAATAAATTACTGAAGGAGATAACAGCAATTAAATCCCCTATGATGTACAGAAGTTTTAGTAGAAGAACAATTTCAAGCTGTTGCTAAAAGTTTCGATATGAAACGATCCCATCTAAGTCCAGGCGGACTGCTTATATAGATTGATAAAAAACAAATGGCGTATAAACACTAGAAACGTATTCTTCACATTGCATAAATGTTGAAAGGCCAAGAAGGTGCTGTTAGCAGACCTGGTCTGTGTCCAGAATCCACTCCTATTCATAGATAGTCCTCATTTCTCTGTGTCCTCATAGAGTGGAAGGACTTTGCTGGTTGATTTTTGTCAACTTGAGAGAAACATACACATATTTTGGAAGAGAGAATCTTAATTGACAAAATCCCTCCGTAAGATTGGCTTTGTGGTCACATCTGTTGGGTATTGTCTTAATTAAGGATTGATGTCGGAGTGGCCAGTTCACCATGGTAGACTGGTAGTCTGGTATCTATAAGAAAGTAGGCTGATCAAGCCATGAGGAACCAGTAAGAAGTGTTTCACCATGGCCTTCTTCATTTCCTGCCTCCAGTTTTCTTCCTTGAATTCCTGCCCTGGCCTCCTTGGATGATGATCTGTGATGTGGACCTGGTAAGCTGAAATAAATATTTTTAGCCACAAGCTGCTTTAGGCNATGACATTTTATAACAACAGTAGCAACCTCACTATAACAAGGACCATTCAAATTCTCTACTATGTACATTAATAAGGGCACTATATCAATCATGAGCACTCTCCCCTCATCATGCAGCCATCTTCCAGATGTCCTACAACCTAATACCATGTCTTTAGGGAAGTACATTTCAGCACCTAAATTTACGGTAAACATAAACATATAATCCATTCCAACTTTATACGGCCAGATTANGTAAATTGAGTACTTCTAATGAGAAGTTGTTGTGAGATATTTGATTACACTGCATATAGATTTGTCACTGTGATTGGTTTAAGAAAAGGCTAAATAGCCAATAGCTAGGCAGGAGGTATAGATGGAACTTCCAGCCAGAGAGAGTTCTGGGAAGAAGAAAGAGGGAGTCGCCAGCCAGACACAGAGGAAGTAGGACATGCAGGAGAATAGGTTAAAACCACAAGCCACATGGCAGCACATAGAAATGGGTTAATTTAAGTTATAAGAACTAGTCAGAAACAAGCTAAGGCTGGCCTATCATAATTAATAAGAATCTTCCATGTCGTTATTTGGGAGCTGGCTGGTGAAACAGAGAAAGATTCATTACGTGAACAATGTCATACACTTANCATAATACATAGGTTTGCTGGAAAGATGTTGTTCCAGTAATCCTATTATCAGATCATTAAAATACAACCATAAGAGAACCAAACAAAAGTCTTTTTTGTAAAATGTGGGAATGAGAGAGGAGGCACAGGGATGTAAAATAAAGCAGGCCAGGTTCACTTAGTCATTCTGTATAAAATAGATGGGACGGGTTTGAACAGGACACCAAGGATCCTATCAAGTATCATCTAAATGAGTGTATTTGTGAATATATAGAGCACTGAAAGTAACTGATTATTAAATAGGAGAACTAGTACAATTGCTGTGTATATGTCGTATCTAAATTAGTGAAATTAGAGTCTCTTTTAAAGGATTTATTTTATTTATGTAAGTGTTTCGTCTGCCTGTATGTATGTACTTTGCACACATTCAGTGACCTTGGAGACCAGAAGAGCTTGCCACAGGTCCCCTGGAACTAGAGATACAGATGGCTGTGAACTGCATTGTACATGATAGAAATCAACCCCAGGTCCTCTGGAAGAGTAACCACTGCTCATTGCCACTGAGCCGTCTCTCCAGCATCAGATTAGAGTCTTCTAAAATTAATATTTTTGTCAAGTGTGGGGAACATTACAGCACTTGGGAGGCAGAGTCAGTCAGAGCTCTTTACATTTGGAGCCAGCCTGATCTACATGCTGAGTTCTAAGATAGCCAGGATTATAGTGTCTTTAATGATAAAATTTATAAATGATTAAAGTAATTTAATTGCAGGAGAAATCCTATGTGAAATAATAGAAAGGGAATGAGTATTATTGAAACATTTTATAATAAAGAAACTTATTTATGATATAGGACATTATTATCTAAATATTGAATACCAAAGTGTGTTAAAGTATAAAATAAAAATCTATAAACATGAATTTGATTATTTTTTCTTTATAATAATTTATAAAAAAAATTACAGTGGTTGCTCATAAAATATAATTATATAGAAAGATCAGACAAATTATTTAAATTAATAATTATATATTCTGAACAAAGAATGACTAGTTCACACTTGATCTCAGTTCTTCTAATTGTAAAATAATACCAAAATACTTGGTTTCTTTCCTGCCAGAATTTTTTTTTTTTTAGAATCAAGTAAAAAAAATACAGTTTTACTTATACTTAAAATGTTACTTATTGATATTAGNAAAACTTCCAATTCATAAATAATCTCATCTCATTCTCCAATATTCATCTTCTCCTCCCTTGACTTTATGAAACAATTTTTCTTCTCACTCCTGTCTGTGTGTGTGTCTCTCTCTCTGTCTATCTCACTCCTTATAAAGCACTTTTTTTCTTGCAATGATCATTGTCTCAGGCCCCAAGCATAAGAATATATATAACCCAATGACACAATGGTTAAGCTTCTTTGTCAAGTTGACTAGGAAAACTGAGACAGGTATAATACATTATTTCTGGAGTATCTGTGAGAGTATTTTAGAAAAGGCTAGAATTTCAATTAGGAATATGAATAAAGGACCACAGAGAAGGAAGAGGAAAAGAAAGGGGTGTTTGTTCAGTGGTTGAATCTCTGGCTCACAGATTTCACCAGTTGCCCAGGTTCTCACCCCTGTTCTGAGCCCTTTAGAGATGGACTGAATTATACAACACTGAGTTTCTTGGTTCTCCAGGTTATGAGCACCATATACTGAAAGGTATTTTCCTTTATAACCCCATGAGCTAATAATAGTAATCTCCTATTAATAAATTTATTTTTCCTCTGGAAAATCTTGAAACCTTGATGATATGAAGCTTTTCAAAGATTTCTCAAGCTGCTGGAAGAAACAATGACAACAATTTCTCCAGATTTATGTTCTCCCTTTTATACTGAAGCACTGTTTTATACTGAAGCACTGTTTTATACTGAAGCACTGTCACTGACAAAAGCTGCTTAGTCGGGAAATATGTGTTCTCTAGTCTCTGCACATGTCACCAGGGAGGGNCACATGTGGTGTCTAGAATGTGAAATTTCAATATGTATTTATTCTCCTAGTATTACAGATGTTGAACTTGCATTACAGAAAACTCATAGTGGATATCTCCTTAAGTTTTGTGCATGGTAGCAATATAAGTTCTCCCTGAGTGTGGTATTTAACAAGCAGTGTGTGTCTATACTCTTCTTCATTCCATCTTTATTTTATATACCAGAAATGTCAGGAACTGGTTTTCTCTGTTGACTGTTTTCAATACAGCTTTATTTTAGAGATATGCCATGGCAAATTAATATATAGATATATGTGTGTGTGTGTGTGTGTGTGTGTGTGTGTTAAGTTACATAGCATCTCTCAGTGTATATAATGCCACCACAGAACTATAAATATATATCATACATATCTCTACATATGTAATGTTAATATAGATGAGACAAGAGATTATGCCTTTTTAAGAATATATCTTACAAGACTTAAGTTAAAACATTTTAAAACCAAATTACTAACCCTGGAATTATTTATATTGATATTCCATGATCCACACAGCTACTAGACTGTATTCAGAGGGCCTTCAAAATTTACTACAAAAGTGATTTTCATATTGCTGACAAAAATGTAATACTTTTTAAGTAAAATATAGCTAAAGAATGTTTTTCTTTTTTATACCTTAAAATATTTGACTTTGTTGTATANTTTTCTCAGATAAAATATCCAATTGTGATAGTAATATATCTCCGTGAAGACTGTTTAAAACTAATGGATTGCAAAGCTATTTACAAATCTTATGACTTTAGCCATCAGTCAAATAAGATTCTTATAACTAAGTTAAAAACATATAATAAAGTCTTTGTATCATTCAGCTCTGTGCTTGCCCTNAGCCTTGTCCAGCCTTGATATGAGAGTTGTTTTTTTATTGTATATTGTTTTGTCTGTATGGCTGTTGTCTCTTGAGGCCTGCTCTTTTCTAAACAGGAAATGGAGTGGGAACGGGTCTGGGAGTGAGCAGAGATATGATGGGGCTGGTAAAATAGGGAGTGGAAACTGGGGTCAGGATATATTGTGTGAGAGAAGAATCTATTTTCAATAAAAAATAAAAAATAAAATTTTAAAAATTGTATTAAGTTTAAATATAATTTGAGTGTGCCTTCGCCTAACTGATAGCAGTTTGTAGGAAATGTATCTGCCCTTTCACAATTCTCTTTCCCAATGTGTCTGAGAAAATTAAAAACAGCTCAAAATACAAACAAGAATAACCCAGGCAGGCACACAGACCCAGTAGGCAAGAGATATTAATAACACATAGAAGCAATTCACCAGAATGTGAAATTCCTTATTTAGAAACCTGGATGGCATAAGGGGACATATTTAATCATGCTGAGCTTCATTTTCATATACTCAATGGGAACACAGTGTTATCAAAATATTTTTAGCAATGCACTTTTTAAAATTCAGGTATTCGGGTGGNAAGATAGCCCAAAGGAGAACACCTGCTATACAAACACAGGAACATCACTTTCGATCTCCAGAACCCATGCAAAAGCCAGAGAAGTTTACATACATGTCTGTAACCTTAATGCTGTGGTACTTTGAAAGGCAAAGATGGGAGAATGGTTGGGGCTTGTCATTTCCCAGCCTAGCTCCAGATTCAGTGAGATAATCTGTTTCAAGGGCTCAAGCAGAGAATAACAGGCACCCTCATCCTTTTCTTGCCTCCAGACATGAACATGGGCACGTTCATATACCACACTCACCCATAAACACATGGAAATGAATAAAATAAATCAATGAATANTAGTCAGGTATTCCTGTTGTAGGTTGTTGTTTGGCTCTTTTAGGGGGGCTGCCACTCAGCTCCCAAATAAATCACACACAGAGGCTTTTTATTACTTATGAATGGCTGGCCTTAGCTTGGCTTAGTTTCTAGCCAGCTTTCCTTATATTTAAATTAACTGGTCTCTCTTTTGCCTCTGGGTTTTTACCTTTCTCTATTTTTGTACACCCTTACTTTATTACTCCATGGCTTGCTGTGTAGCTGGGTGGATGGCTCCTTGAGTCCTCGGGGCCCGCCATCCAGCTCCCAAATAAATCACATAAGATCATAAGAATACACTTAAATAAGTTCTCTTACTACAACTATGACTTATATTCAGTACTCCGATAAGATAACTTGGTAAGAGAAAGAATATCACATGTATTATCATATTATCAGTTTTTTTAAGCATGAAAGTCTATTGATGTGTAAGCACTTATATACTGATAAATGCTTCTTTATGTGCATTATCAACATAGAAGTTCTCTACCATCGAGAGATTCTATGTAGTGAAATAGACAAGAAAGACTTTATGTAAGATGCCTACAACAGAGAAGAGACTATTGCAGTAACAGTAGGAGACCGAACTCAATTCCACTATGAGAAAAAATGAGAGAGTTTAAAAATACCTGAATGAGCCAGTGGGATCATAACAAACAGTAGTAATGAGGCTCAGCCAGTGGAATGTTGCTATCTGTATGTGTTGAGTTAAAATTTACGAAATGTAGGGTTATATCTGCCCCAGGTACCAGGAAACAGGGGTCCTATTAGTGGTTGATCATATTTTAAATGAAGGACTCTTAAGTCCCTTTAAAAAGATCCCCCTAAAGTATAAACTGGTAAGAATGTGGGAAAATATTTTTCTCACAAAGGATCAGGGAAAAGTATAGTCAAAAATTGTCTAAAGAAAGTGATAAAAGACCTATCATGGTGGCGCAGGCCTTTAATTCCAGCACTGGGGGGCAGAGGCAGGTAGATCTATGAAAGTTCAACACCAGTCTGGTCTATAGAGTAAGTTTCAGGGCTACAAAATGAGAGCCTGTCTCCAATATACGCTCTAAGAAAATGTTGGTGCCCCTATAGCCAGAAACAAACACACCTCGGCTTTAGTGAAGAGGAGGACAGGGAAGATTAGGGGGACATCCTGGTAAAGTCTAGAATCAATAATCTAAACTCAAATATTTCACTCTTGAACTCATTATATTTCTGCTTATTTAATTGTACCTTAGTCCTTGAAATGGAAAATGTATTGTTAGTTACTGCTATGTAAGCAAACCCAAGCTCAGTGCCTAAAAGTAACTCTTTTTGCTCAGTTAATCAGGAAACAGCTGATCTATGAGAATCCCTGGGCATTGGACTAGGTAGAAGGCTTGGAAAGCTCTTCCATTAGGCAATGATGGAAGTGGACAGATGAGTCTTCTTGTGCTATGACTTCTTAAACCTTTATTAGTAAAGTAAGGCATCAAGGAAGCAAGAACACTTTTACCAATGAGAAGGAGGCTTGATTGTTTGCTACATACAAACTCAAAGTAATAGAGGAAATTCTTGCTAAGTTTCCCCATCATGTCTAGACAAATCCATATAAAGTAATATAGTTATATTTCCAGATTNCTAGTTGGATTTGTTTTTATTTCAGACATACTTCCTCATCCCTTTAGCAGATGACAGACAGTGCTGGCATTACTGGTCATTCACAATCTTGAAGAGAACAGACCCAACTTTAGTCCTTCACAGAATAGAATTTAATCTAAAAAAATGGAAACGTGAGGAATCACACAAAATATTTAACATTTTTAGAATGAACAGTGCCATGGCAAATACTTGACTTCATGACTGCTGGTTATGTTCATGCAAGAACATAGTCATAGAGGACTTTTCTGAGCATGCAAGAACTGAAATCTCAAGAAGTTAAATCAATACATATAAGAAGGTATCATTGAAAAGACTAACAAGGGAAAAACATGTTCCAGACAGAAAGAAAAAAGTACATTTAAATACCTAGTGTAACATCTTACAGACATGGAAATAAGTGATAAGATAAAAAGGTAGATTAGGAACTACTTACTTTAAATACTTTACATTGGATTGGATTTCTGTATATTGTATACAATTTTGGGTTGGACTCACCAAAATAGGATAAATAATGAAATTTTTTGTCTAAATTTATCAAGTGCAAATGGACTAGACATTGTTGATGTAATAATTGCATGTATATATTGTATATAGTTATTGTACTTATTATATATAGTTTTTCTTAGTTATAACTTTTCTTAAACTTTTTTTTATTTTTATTAGACAAAGAGGGGAAATGTGGTGGTATTTTATCTATGTCACCCAATAAAATTTATCTGAGGATCAGAGAGAAAAGGTCAGCCGCTAACCTTGCAATGTTAGCACACATCCTTAATCCTATCACCTAGCAGGCAGGGGCTGTCTGGATCTCTGTGAGTTCCAGGTCACACTAGGAACAGAGTCAAGTGTAGAGACACATGCCTTTAATCCCAACGTCAACCATAGAATTCTGGAGGTCTATACAGACAGAAAGGAAGTGATGTAGCTAGGCTGAGAGAGCCAATGGGAGAACAGAACAGAAAGGGATATAGGCGTGGAAATACAGGAAGTCAGACACACTTTTGGAAGCAGTGGTGTTGTGAGGTGAGGCTGGTAGCTGTTCCTAATTCCTCTGATTACTATCAGACTTTCACCCATATCTCTGGCTCTGCTGTTTAGAAATTCGTCTTACAAATAATTATGGAAAAACTAGACAATAACAAAAGGGGGGATCAAACTCTAGTTAAGATTATTTCTAGNTACATCCAAAATGCTTGAGCTTTATGTAATTTTAGATTCTCTAGTAGCCATGACAAGCATTATATAGTAACATGTAAAATCAATTTTAACAATACATTTTATGTAGTATTTCTAAAGGTTATCATTTTCATATTTGATCAATATGAAACTATTAATAGATATTTTATATAATTTTAACTCAAACTTTCTAAAATGTGATGGATATTTTAAACTTAGGGCCCTATTTTGCCTAGCCTATTTCATTAACTACATGTTGGCTGCAAGTTGTACAGACAGTACATATCTAGTCCATGAAGGTAATTTAAAGTCTATGATCTTTGTCTCAGTGACATCATTATAACATTGTATACTTTAAGCATTGCTCATCCAAGANAAATTATGGTATTCAAGCAATCAGATGTGTTTTCTGAACATATAACTGGCTACAATGAATACAAAGAAAACTCAGTAGAGCAAAGAAGCTTAAAAGTGGTAAAATTAAGCTAGTAAAGATTTAACAGGAAATTTAGCAGAAACATCCCTTTATATTTTAAACTAACTTATCTGAGACTGTAAGGTATGAGCAGGGCATAAAAATCAGTTGAATTTCAACATGTTCAGAATGACTTAACACTAAAGGGATGACAAAATTAGTGACATGCTTTGTCTGTTCAATGGGCTATAGACTCCATTTCACCTCATTTATCAATGGCTCATGAAGTGAGGAACATTCGTTCAAGAAAAAGGACAGGAGGAAGTAGAGAAATAAAAGTGGATTTTGAAGGACTTTAAGAATCTTGTATTGTTTTCTTAGTTCTTGAACTTCTTAATTAGAATCTCTCCTCTTGAATTAGCATTCTCATTGCCTGCCCCTTTCAGGATAGAGGCATACACTGCCAACGTGGAAGGAAAATGACAGAGTCTGGATTGCCATTCTGTGTTTCAGTTAATGCAGAAACCCTGAACAGTTGGCATATGGCTTCATCCATACTCTATCTACTTCCTTCAAGAGTAATTGCTTGTAACCAGTCTCGAAGTAATCTCAAACAAATGCAGAATAAATCCCTGAGCTAAGTGCCTTTTGCATGTAGGTTAGAAAGAACAATGAACAGAAGTGTGTGCAAAATAATGAAATTGAAAAAAGGAACAGTATGGCATTTCATGAACAGTACACAATAAATCATGATACTATTAGTATTGAAATGTAAATGGAGATGTTATTACTTTTTGTAAAGAACAGTGATGGTAGAAACTCAGACTGTCTGGTTCCCCCAAATCTCTCAATTTGATATATTCATTCTCTTAAAATTATAAACTTAAGCATGCTCATAATACTTCTAGAAAACTGGATGAGACAATGAGAGACAGGACCAACATCCAGCTATGTGTTCCTTTAACTAGCAGATGANATTCCATTTTCCTTGGGATGTCATGGACAAAACCCTTTGGGTGGTTTTCTTAGCCACATTTCTGTGCTTTATTTCCAGTTAGGATCAGTTCACATGAATGAGAAAAGATACAACACCAGCTTAAATACAGAGAGCTTGTTGTCAAAATTTAATCAAATTTTAATTTGATTTAATAAAATCAAAATTAATTAATTTAATCAAATATAATCAATTTTCTGACTTCAGCAAAGGCAACGGTAGCACCAAGATTTTCCTATCCATGGTATGTTCAGTTNTGATCTGATCAGTTTTTGCTCACAACCATTATAGTGGCTTCATTTATTGTTTTATTAATAAATAATCTCAAGGGGCAGATATTATGGTATTAGCCTGATAGATCAACAGAGAAAAAATCAGCGGCCCTCCTCGCCACNTTCTCAGATCAAAAGGGCCTGCGAATCTTTTCAAGTCCCTCCTTATTCCTCTCTGAGTCTCTCTATCTTCCTCTGAGTCCTCCAGAAAACTCTATGGTTCATTCAGGCCAGTGGAAAGTGTACTCCACCTCTGAATTGAGGTTTAACGCCATTGACAGTCTCAGAGTGACAATACAAAC
>LZPO01017874.1:0-19338 GCA_001675575.1 Neotoma lepida | reverse complement strand
ACTGATACTGATCTGGATCCCATCTGAGAAAGATAATTTTTCATATGAATCAGCAATTGGGTTTTGCTTGCTTTTGTTTTGAGATGGGATTTCATGTAGCCCAGGCTGGCTTCAAACTTGTTACATGGCCAAGGATGACCTTGAATTTNAGATTACTGGCTTGCATCACCATGTCTGGTTTATGTGATGGTGTTCTGGATTGAATCCAAGTTGTTCTAACCATAAAACCTCCTTTAAAAGTCCTGAGTCAGCAGTCACTCAATAGCTGCCTCTTTGGAAGTGCTAGTTGAAAAATTAAATAGCAACACNAGAAAATAATGCATAGAAGCCCATGAATCGAGCCACTAATCACAATATCATACTGTCATTCTTCTTCACCACCTCTGGAGCTAAGGTACAGGTACATCTGCCTGTACCTCACAGACACAGTCTAAACCCTCATGTGCATAAAGCAGGTCTTCCCATTGAAGTAACAGCCACAAACAGTGCAGGTGTATTAGACACTAGGAGAACTGACGATAAACAACTGCTGTTATTTCTACGATGCCAATACATGGAAGGAGCAAAGAGCAATAGAGAAGTAAAAGAACAAGTGGGTAGCAGAGCTAAGCTTTGATAGATCTAANTATAGCTTACTATCTATACACGACCTCTGTTGAACAGCCACTCGATANTATAAATCTTTACCTGATCAGCAATAGACCGGAAACCTCTATTATTTTACAGATTCTACCAATGACCACTTCCCTTCTGTCATATATGAATACAAATATTATTTATAAAATGTCCCTTCTACCATATATATGTATATGTACACACACATACACACACACTCACACACACACACACACACACTCTTATATGATATTTTGCTCTTAGATTTGTTCACATATAAACAACCAGTTAAAATGGATTCTGGTTCACAAAATGCACTATTCATTAGCACTGGCCACAAATTGAAACACAAAGTCTTCAGTGTGATATTTAAAGCCCTCCACAACATCCTCAATCTCTACTTCCACTCTTATCTTCTCTGGGCCCTGACTATTCATCACAGCTCTCCCTTACTCTTTTCTGCATTTGTACTTTTGTTCTTGCTACCTTCTAATTCAGGGATGTCTTTTCTCCAGTCATGGAATTTCCTTCTGTGCTTAAAGGACCACCCCAGTTATGACAACTTTTGTTCAGTCTTTCTGATTCTGCTTGAAGTTTATCTTTCTCTTCTTTGAAGTCTCTGAAGCAACCCAACGCTTTCTGTTTCTTTCTCAGAAGCTATTGTATTCTACCTAGATAGACAGGTGGGTTTATTATCTTCCATCACCTGCCANGAGCAGACAGAATCCTAAGCATCCTNTAGTGAAGATGGCCTCACTCGTTCCTACTCACGTGTAACTAATAAATACGTAGAAATGCTTGCATCCAAGAGAATGCTTTTAAATGGATATTTAAGTTTAGTAACCTTTTACATCAAAAACAGATGCACTAAGTTCAAAGTTCATTAAAATTTTAAATAAGCATCTTTAAATGTTCTTTATTTTTATTTCATTTGTCTGGAGGTTTTGTCTGCATATATCTCTGTGCACCATGTGCATGCNTGGTNCCCACAGGGTCAGAAGATGACATTGGATCCCTTGGAACTGGCATTATAGATGGTTGTAAGCTGCCGTGTGGGCACTGGGATTCAAACTCAAGGCTTCTGGAAGAGCAGACAGTGCTCTTAAACATTGAGCCATCTCTCCAGCCTCAAATAAACATTTATGATCACTCTCATACGTGAGCATGAAAATGAATGTGTGCATGCAATATTAAAACATGGAATTATGGGCTCATTTTATAATATAAGTAGTTTCATGTGGTGATTTTACGATGACCAGTCGAACTCAATTTCTTGATATTGATATAATTGTGCTGAGTAAAAGACAAATCTCAAAAAAAGAGAAATTTGTCNATGGTCACATGACTAACTAAAAGCAGAGGTAACTACATAACAAGGTTTTTAATTTCTAGTTTAATGATTTTGGAGATTTTATCTCTGAAATCTTTGTCCATATTTTCTCAGGTGTTAGCCACAGATATATAACCATATAAAGGAGAAATATTCTCTTTCATATTTATTATTTCTTTTCAAATTCTTATTTGAATACAGAATATATGTAATAAAATCCATTAATGATGATTAAAGAGGATTATACTGAACAAGATTTATTTCTACCAATCTTACTTACTTTGCAACTTAAAACACAAAGAATACAGCAAAAAGTCAAGATATTAAAAAACATACTGCTATTCAGTCCAAATAAATGTCACCAAAAACCTACATGCTAATAACATTCATGGTTTTCACACATACAACAGCCTTTGGAGTCGGACCCTGCTTTGCACCTCAGGTTTCATTTCAACCCATTTGTTCTCAGGTTGGAAGACGGCAGCAAGTGTTATTCCTGCTCAACACCTCTGTTTTCAGCCTCCCTTCCCTTCTCTACACACACTCTGCCAGAGTCACTTGTTTCCAGGAATGATGCTGAGACCTGCCTGACAAATGCAAGTTTCACACCCCTGATCTCAGCAGTTTGTTCTGATATGGCATGACTCACGCCTGCCCAGGAAGCGTGTTACATTTTCCCAACCACAGCAGTTGTTTCCAACAGGGGCTTATGGTAGGAGCCNATTGAACGTGACACAGTACTAAAGTCCTAGGTACAGACACATTTGTTCCTTTGAGTTTATGCTTTCCAAATTAGTTATGGCACTATTGGTAGCTTTTTTTCCCCTCTGANTAAACCCTGATAATGAAGTTAAATCAAGAGGCATTTAGGGGCTAGTTCCTTTTAAAATAATTCACATTCTGCATCAAGCTGTGACAAAAAGCTGAGTGTTTAAGTTTCATAAATCTCATAAACACCTCTTGTCCATTTATGTTAACTTGACAGGGATTTTCTATTGTGGAAAATTGTTATAATCTCTAAAATATGCTTAATTATCTAAGCATCTCCATTCACAACAGATGTGAAGGATTATCTGCAAAGAGGTGAAACAGAAATGTCATATACTTATGATAAAGTGACAAGGGAAAAATGAAGACAAGTGGGTTAAAAAATAAACTTCTACTTTCATAGCCAAACTAGAACCCCATGCATGGGCTTATAATAGTGAAGCAAGCTCTACTGGGCTTTATGAGACNCTTAACATTCTTTAGCTACCTTCCATCCTACCTCAGAGAGTTGCCCAGGATCTACTCTGAGGGCAAACTGTTCTTCACTTTTTCTGAAACTTCCTCTCACCCTTCCAATGCAGATGAGTAAAAGCCAAGGCTCAGCCTCTAACTGGCAAAGACATGTCTAATTTCCCTATTGTTGAGCCCGCATGGGACTATGGGATTATTGGTTTACAGCAATGCTGTAGGACAGTGGCCAGGTCAGCGTCAGTAGATGGACTGCCCACATTATCATACTATCTTTTGGCATCCATTTATATAACTGATACTAAGAACGAGAGCTGAGTGTGAACCATACTTAGACTTTTTAGGATGTCCAGTATGAGAGATGAGCTGTCCTTTTCAATTCAGTTCAATTTCTAGGGGACCAAGGATTTGGACTTATGCCCCAATCAAAATAGGCTCTGATANATTTTTATTAAATAACTAGACAGAGGGGCTAGGGAGATGCCTCAGTGGAAAATTACTTGCTGAGAAAGCAAGCACAAGGACATAAGTTTAGATCCTCAGCGCTCATGTAAAATCTGGGAGGTGTGCTAGTCTCTAACCTCAGCAGTAGGTAGGGCAGACACAGGCCTATCCCAGTGGCTTCCAGGCGAGTTAGCCTAGCTGTACTGGCAATCTCTGAGGACAGGGAGAGACCCTGCCTTAAAAGACAAAGTGGAAATCAATAAAGGCAGTCATTGACATCAACCTCTGTTCTCTACCTGCACATGAGTGGATGAGTGTACATACCCATGCATACATGTACACACACATATACCACATGTGTGAATAAAATAAAATAAATGATTGAACAAATACTCTCCTTACTTACTCATCTAGAAAATACAGCCATAATACCAATTCTGTAACTGTCTCTTATACACATCTAGATGTGTATAAGAGACAGCACATATACCACATGTGTGAATAAAATAAAATAAATGATTGAACAAATACTCTCCTTACTTACTCATCTAGAAAATACAGCCATAATACCAATTCTGTAAGTTGAAAAATATATGAGATATCTAGTCTGAACAGACTAGGTATGTTCAGGTATCTGAGGCCTGGTGTGTTACTCAGCGAAGGAGTTTCCCTTTCCTTAACATAGCCACTTCCATGGAGAGTGTACACTAACTACTCTCCCTTAAACTCCCATTACAGGTCAAAGGGCATGTCATAAGTTTGTGACTCCCACTATTGCTCTTAATCTAAACCCCCTCCTTTGGAAAACAGTCCCATGACTTATCTTTTCTTAACTCACAGACTCTCCCACAAATGAGGTCCTTAAACATTAAATAAAAATGAGTTTGACTCTGTGTCCCAGGACACCCACTTTCCCCACCGCCTTTCACCTGTCACCCTCAGATGAGTATTCGACAGTGACACNCTTCCCTGCCTCCTCTTATGTTCCTCCTCACAGCCAAGGCCATTCATTTTAACCTTCTTCTCGTCCAATCAAAAGTTCTTTTAACCTCCCTCCTGCTAGCGTTCTTACATGGATGACCTGTGATTACATATCTGTTCTGAAGTTCTGCCTGCACTTGTTGCTACAGCAAGCCTCTTTTCAGCTTTTCCTGGGCCCCCTGAGGCACTCCCCATACTCTTCCATGTCTGCATTCTTACTATAGGAGGTCTCTTCACACACTGTCCTATATTCCAACACCAACTAAATACTTATCTCCTGAGCTCTATACAATGGCCTCTTATATTTCACTTCACCTCTGATTTTTCTTTTACACATAAAGTAGGTTCTTGTTTTCATATAAGGTCACATTCTAAGGTTCTGAGAAGGACAAAAAAAAAATGAGGACATATAATCCAGAACACCCACCAAATCTGCGCCCATTCTCAAATTGCCACGTTCATAAATGGTGCCACCTTGCAACCTCACACCAAGAACCAGAGATGCATTCAGCATTCAGTACTTACATAACTCAGCTATCACCAGACCCAATCATTTTCAGGCTCTATTATTTCTGGAATCAGAATATTATCTGTTCTTCCTCATTTGGCTGACTTAATTAATAGTTAAAAATAGGTGCTTGGACTTCCACAGCAGTCTATCTACCCACTTAAGATTGTACGAGTGAAAAATATCGATAACTTCCTGCTTCCTAGAATGTGGGAAAGACATAAGTGAGTTGGTTTTTATTTTCTGTCTAACTTTTCACTCCTGTGCACAGTTCTGCTTCTGTCCCTCAACACACAGAATGGTGACAGACATCCTTCTTCAAGGACAGAGGAACTGAGAGGCAAAGCGGTTTCTGAGGAACTGCTGCCTTTTGTAACTTCTTCTTTGGGTTTGATAGACATTTTACAAACCTTCAGAGTCTAACAAAAATTTATCATGGCTGTAATATGGCTGTTTTATTAGATTTGAAAGACCTCTTTGGGAAAGGCAGGCAAAGGGGTCTTATTTCATCTTTTTGAATTTGCTATTACACCCTGCTCCAAGGCTCCACTCATTTTCATTAAAAAAAAAATAACAAATATAATAAGGTAAAATAATTGCCTGAGCTATAAACCATTCCTATTTACACATGTGTGTTCATGGAAACAGAGAGAGACAGAGAGACAGAGAAAGAGAGAGAGATTGCTTTCTTTTTTTCCTTGAGATATGTTAGTTCAGTGCATAAAAATTAATCTAGAAATAAGCAATTTTGAGATGCTTAGAATATAGACATGAACAGGAAGAATGTGGGACTCTTTTCTTCTGTGGTTTTATTTCTGAGGCTGTCATACTGGGCCTCAGTTTCTCTTTTTATTTCATTCTCTAAATGAACACCTTCAGTATTCTAAAGCATGCTGAACACAAACACACACACACAGAGAAAGAGAGAGANAGACAGAGAGACAGAGAGANAGAGACAGACAGACAGACAGAGATTATACGTCCTTTCATCAGCAGAGCAAATGTTAGGTCTTATAAGGAAGTGGGGAGTGTGTGGAGAGGATNCTAGGAGTACTTCTTGTCTGTCTGTCTGTCCTGTGTTCAGATGCTTCAGCTGNTGCTCCAGCATGTAGGTGTCAATGATGTCCTGGCTCCACACTGCTTGTTCTAAAGCATCTCTGCCCTCCTGAGCCTCCTTCCTGCCTGAGACATCCTGTTTCTAGTCCAGGCTTCTAGGTGAGATTGCTGTCTCCTGTGCAGAACAGACACAACCTAAATCCACTTCATTCTCGTCTCAGCATCTCTGAATCCTCTTCTGACCAAAAACAACACAATACAACAACAAAAACAACACAGCTCCTGGGCACTGTTNTATTAAGACTCTGAGTGACTGAGGGACACAAATCATCATTTTATGTAAAGTCCACAGGAGGCGCCCTACCTGGGTACATGTACACAATGGCCATTTGCCATTGAAAGCTAAAAAAACAAAAAAAAATGTTTCTCTCATTTGATTAAAAAGCAGGCCTGGCAGTGGTGGCGCACGCCTTTAATCCCAGCACTGGGGAGGCAGAGGCAGGTGGATCTCTGTGAGTTCGAGGCCAGCCCAGGCTACCAAGTGAGTTCCAGGAAAGGCACAAAGCTACACAGAGAAACCCTGTCTCGAAAAACAAACAAACAAACAAACAAAAAAGTAGAAACTCTGTTTTCATTTCTCAAAATCACTTCTATTTCTAGTAAGAAGAAAAATAACAACCACTTTTGGTTTTGCAGGTGTGCACGGGAGTGTGACCTAGAACTTCTCGTGTGGAATATCATTTACTCACAATGGCACAGAAGAACTATCTATATACAAAGTATATGATAATATGTGAGAACAACAGTATTTAGGAAAATGTGTGCCAATGGGAAAAGTTTTAAAAGGAAAGCTTCAGTCTTGATTTTACCCATAATATGTGATTTTTATAGATGTAATTACTGAATCCAGGGCCTTAGATTTCCCCACCAGCATTAGGAGATGCTTACTTATTATTTGCATGACATTTTAGCTAAGGAGGTTTCTTTCATTATAGACTTTATCAATCGTATTTGACATTCAGGAAGGAATCCTTTTTTTTTTCTTCCCCTGAGGTTGAACTTTTACACTAAAGGAATGGGAAACAACCAAATTTACAGTCAAGCCACACAAAATTGAGTGGTAGCAACATCTGGAAATACAAATTTCAAATGGATTTCTTTCTCATTTTAAATTCAGATTTAGTCTTGATTAAGCCTGGTTCACTTTCATTTGCATAAAATAAACCATTAAGCAAGAAATATTAGCAAAAAATGTAACATTTTTTAGGAGTAGTTTGCTGTACTTGAGCTTTAACTTTGAAAGGAAGCTTTCCTCTGTGTGTGTGTGTGTGTGTGTGTGTGTGTGTGTGTCTGTCTGTCTGTCTGTCTGTCTGTCTGCATCTATCACACACTGTACTAGTTAGTTTTATGTGTCAACGTGGCACAAGTTAGAGTCATCAGAAAAGAAGGAGCNTCAGTTGAGGAAATGTCTCCATGAGATCCAGCCGTAAGGCATTTTCTCATTTAGCCATCAATGGGGGAGGGCCCAGCCCATGGTGAGTGGTGCCATCCCTGGGCTGGTGGTCTGGGTTCTATAAGAAGGTAGGCCGAGCAAGCCATGGGAAGCAAGCCAGTACGTAGCACCCCCTCCATGGCCACTGCATCAGCTCCTGCCTCCAGCATCCTGCCCTACTTGACTTCCTTCAGTGATGAACAGCAATGTGGAAGTGTAAGCTAAATAAGCCGTTTCCTCCCCAACTTGCTCTTTGGTCATGGTGCATGTTGCAGCAATAGAAACCCTAACTAAGATACACACACACACACACACACACACACACACACACACACGCCTACATTACTCCTCTAGAATGTTCTACATTTTATACATATAAAACTTTTACTAAAACTCTTATGTTCTTTAAAAGAGGGTCATAATTTTAATGTGTAAGCAACCAATTTCTTAGTTTTAATATTTACCCAAAAGAACTGAAAATATGAGCTTACAAAGACTTACATGTGAATGTTCTTAGCACTGGGGTTCATAATATCCCAAATTGACAATAATACAGAGCCAAAAAGATGACTCAGTGGGTAAAAGCATTTGTCACCAAGCCTGCAGATAGCAGTTTGGTCCTAGGACCCAAATGGTAGAAGACATGAACCTACTTCCCCAAGTTGTCCTCTCACTTTCATGTGCCTGTTATCACACACTTGGAGACACACACACACACTAAACATATCATTAAAAGCATGCCTGCCACCATAAATGGGGCCAAGAGCCTGAAGCTGAGTAGATCATAGGCCTTAGGAGAGAACCTACTACTATTATTCTGCTAAAAGAACGAAGTATTAAACCAACATCTAAAGATATATTCTCATAGCTAAGTGCATCTCTCACTCTTCATCAGAGAAGTTTCTTTGTGCAGTAGAAGGTGACTAGCCCCCCACAACTCATCCACACACAGAGAAAAAGAGATTTTGAGTTCCGAGTACTTACTGGGACACTTGTGTCAACCCTCTCATCTCAAGGCTCTGAGATAATCACTAAAGAGGGACTGGAAAGATTTTAAGAGCCAGAGGTATCAATGACTATATATATATGTAGTACTTTCTGGGTACAACAGGATAGTTGCACATAAACTCATAGTACCTCTGACTGCATGCACAAGACCTCTACAAGATCAAACCTAGCAAAACTCCAGCATGAATGGGGAGATGGTCATAAGGTCCTACCCCTAGTGGTGAAGCTACCGGCAACTGATGATGGGTGAAGGAGAGTCAGTTTTCTTAAGAGATATGAGCCCTCGGAAGCTACCCATGTTCCAGCACATGGTCTCACAGCCAGGCATATGTAGGCAGCACTAAGTTGACTCAGTGGGTTTGAAAAAAGGACACCTGAAATTNGGAAGAAATAGTGGGTAAAAGGAAAGAAATTAGAGGTGAAGGAATAAGGGGCTGGACTCAATCAAACCACATTATACGTATTTATGAAATCCTCACATATACAGCTATATAATTAAAAACACAATGTCCAGATGCACATCAACTGAAAAATGGACAAAATATGGCATGCCCACACAATGAGAAATTATTCAGCAGTTAAAAAGGAACAAAATATTGATGCATACCAAATTACAGATGTTCCACCAATCAGATTGTAAATGAAGCCAGAAACCAAAGAACATATAGTATACTATTTGTCTGAAATGTTTAGAGAAAGTAAGCCCATAGGAACTGAAAAGTAGAAGCACAATTTCCTGGAGTTGGGATGGGAATAGAAGACTACAAATAGGCACGGTGGATCTTACAAAGTGCTGAAGATTAAAACTAGACCATAATAATTATTATGCATCNTGGTGAAAGTTCTAAAAATCATTAAGAGGGGGTGACTTTTTAAAAACCATTTGCCTTTCAAGAGGGTAAATGTTATAATGTATAAATTTATAATCTATATCTCAATAAATTTATTGTTTAAATCTGTAAAGCAAACTGAATAGGAATTTAAATAATTGCAATACTATTAGAAAAACAAATCGATCCATCATTAACTTAAACGTGCTTAAATTGACTAAAGAAGAAGGAAAAAATCTTTAACAAGAATGAAATTTGACACTTCTTAAAATATTCTAGATTACTCAAAGAAAATCAAGACAAAAAATTTATTGATTACTAAAACTTTTCCCTGAGGGTTTTTTTTTATTAGATTTTGTTTAAAATTGAATCGGTTGAACTTGCTAAACACTTTTTTGGAAAATAAGCTCTCTGGAGACAGTGTCAGTGGAGGGGCACTGACTAGTGTCTGTCAGTCACAGGACACAAGGGTTTCAGAGATGCGACCTTTGAGATATCAGAGTTGTGGTCACCAGTTTTCTCTTTAATAAGCCAGACTCTGAGCTTTCTAAATATTAAGTTCAAGGAAGTTTTTTTTTTTTAACGTGTCAAGAAGGAAAAAAAAATCCCTTGAAGTAGATAGTGGATTTTTAAAGGTTACTGTTTACAAAGAGAAATACAACTGTCAAGAGTAAGACTAGTCCAATACTGCTTCAGTATCAAACCGATGATAAGAGTGCTTCATTTGGGTTTGTCTTTCCTGACTGCACATATGTCTAAAGCGATCATCAGCGCCCAGTATCCACCTGCTGATNTGGCAGAGTCCAGCTGCTAACCCCACAGTTTGCCTTCACTGCTTCTCTCTGGGCCCAGCACCTGCTGTTCGGAGCGCTTTTCTAAATCAGGAATGCACTCGGATACCATCGCTGACATTATCATCTCAGCTTCACTAAAGAAGGAAATGGGATCCGAGAGGTCCATAAAACAGGTACCTTCTGAGAAAACTCCCAAAAGGCTGCAATCATAGCAGCCAGGACCAGCCAGGGCTGGGGCGCCCTCTGCCTCTCAGCCTCTGCGACCACTTGCCACTTCAGTCCCTCATCCTTTAACGCCTAGGGTCTTAGCAGGAGAGTCTAATAGAGCTGCGGGGCACCCCTGAGGTCACCGGTTTCCTTACAGGTATAGTTTATCGAGGAATAGGGAAAACCGGTGAGGTGAGGTGACTTGGCTAACGCCACAGCTCTGGACGCTTAGAGTGGCTTGGAACTCAGACCTCTACTGCGCTGGGGGACGCTCACCGCCGCCGAGCACTAGGAAAACGAAGCAGGAGGAAAACGACGTGGCATTGATGGCGCGACAGGAGAAGGGCTCAGCAACTTACAACCAGAGGTCCCCAGAGTCCATTTTCAATGCCCAACGGGTAAAAGCCGATGAGCAGACCTCCCAGGTGCACCTGCTTTCACTCCGACAGTCCCCCAGCTTCAGGTGGAAGGATGGGATCTGCTCTAAATGTCTCCCCCCTCGGCGTGTGCAAACCGGACGGACGGAAAATAGCAAAGTTGAGCTTACACGTTTGCACGCTCAGTCTCCCCCCAACTCCCCGAGTCCTTTCCCTTTATCCTCTCTATAGTGACACCCGCTCGCAGTCCGCCCGGTACGTACCAGCTGCGCGCAAGAGATGCGAGCGGCGCCCGGCCAGGTCCCTCGCGGTGCCGCCTGCCGGCCTCTCTGCGGCACGGAGCTGCGACGCGGCTCGAGCTCGCTGCCGCCTCTGCCGTGGGATGCGGCGGCGGCGTCTGAGCGCCGGGCTGAGGCACTGGCAGCAATTTGTGGGGCGGAGGGAGCGGCTCGGTCCCGCCCCCAGGAGCTGAGCTCTGCTCTGCAAGACCTGCCCTTCCAGCAAGCAGAGCCCGCCACCGCCGAGCCCCAGGGGCAAGTCCAACAGTGGCTCTTCCTTCCCAGCGTCCTAAGGGCAAAGCTCTCTTCTCTGCACGTTCACAGAGAATCTGAGTCAGTTCCCCTGGGTTCGGTTAAGAATTTGCTGGAGACAACTGCGGGAAGTTCGCACCTCCTCTGCTGTCTGTCAGGTGCTGTTATGGTTCCCTCAGGTCGGGGTGCGTTCCCAGGGCTTGGGCTCCCGGTGTCTGGACATTGCTCTCTTTCTAACAAGGGATGTTTGGAGAAGGCAGGTCTGTCTGTACCTGGAATCTGGGTGTTTGAATTTATTTACGGGGATTCTTTTAGCACATCGGAGTCCCTCACCATGCTGAACACGTGTGTGTGTGTGTGTGTGTGTGTGTGTGTGTGTGTGTGTGTGCAATGAACAGCAGAAATCAATGCATACTAAGCTTCACTTTTAGACTCTCACTAAGGAAAATTAAGTTCTTACTATTAAGCTGTCGTTAATGCCCTTTTTAAAAAATGTGAGAAATTGAAGATGCTGCTGCTAACAAAATTATGAGGCCCCCTCTTTGCTTCTGGAGGAGGTGGCCTCTGATGTCCTGATAGTCACCAAAATCTCAAGCCTTCACAGCACTGGGCTGCTGAGTTATCCCAGGTCTCTGACATCTTCCCCATGGATGATTTCCAAATGGCCTTCTTATGGAAAGACTGTGACACATTAAAATATAATCAGGTAAAAATCCTCATTTAAAGTATCTACAAAGTGGATGATGGTTAGACTGTTTAAATTATTCAGTATCTGTAACTCCACAGTGTGATAATAATTCTCTACTTACAGGTAATAAACTGGAACTCGGCAAAGTTAGGTCATTTGCAAAAGATGAAACAGGAAAATCCAAACAGTGAGATGGCCCAGAGTGTAAAAAGATGCGGACTGCCAAACCCGGTGACTTGAGTTTGATTTCCAGGACCCGAATGGTAGAAGGAGAAAACCGACTCCCACATTGTGCTCTGGCTTACACATGTGCCCCACACACATGCATGCGTTCACCAACACACATGTATAAATTTGATTTTAACATTTAAGAGAGGGCTGGGGAGATGGCNCCATGGTNAAGAGTTCTTACTGCTTTTGCAGGACCTGCATTGCATTCCCAGCACCTATGGCAACTGACTGCAGCTCCGGTTCCAAAGGTTTTGTCGCCCTCTTGTGGCCTCCACAGACATCGCATGCACGTGATACACAAACATGCTTGCAGACCAAATACAACATAAAAATAAATAAGTCTTACCTTAAAAGATCTAAGCTGATTTTAAAACTCGCATCTTTCTTCCTTCAGAATTAATGGCATGTTTAAATTACATCCTGGTAATGTGATGTGAGTCCTCTAAATGTTGGGATAAGTGCAGTTTTTTTCCTCTGATAACATTTATGTAGTCACGATACATCCATAAAACAGATCAAACTTTACATCTGTCTTTAGCACAACTTTAAAATGTCCCTGCTATTCGGTGCATTTATAAGTCCCAATACTAGTCTATAATATAATACATGATGTGTTATCTAAGCCCAGTTATTCTAAAGCTGGTTCCTGTTAGGGATCTACGATGGGGTGTGAGAAGGTAAATTTAATAAGTTATTATATGACAATGGCCAAAGTTTTATGATTGTTCAACTGTAGTCCTTATACTCACAATTTTTTTATTAAAAAAAGGGACTACATTTGGAGACAAATTTGATTTTAAAAACTAGTCCTCAGTGACATGCTTTTAAAGTACTACATACTCAAACTGACTGAACTCACAAGACTGTGTCCTCAGTATCTAAAGTATCCACACAAAACAGATGCTCAAAGAGAAAGGTTTTTTTTTTTAATTCTGTACTGCATTATTTGTTTATTTACCATAAATAACACAGTGCCACAGGACATGTGCGGAGGCCAGAGGAATTCAGTTCTCTCCTTCTATCATGTGGATTCTGGGACAGGTCATCAGGTTTGGTGGTGGCAAATGTCTTTACCTAATAAGTAATTTTTAAACAAACAAACTAATTTACTTATGTTTGTTTGTATGTACAGTGACATTAAAAAAAACATTATTTGTAGAATGCTCTTAGCTACTTAGAGAAGACTGAAGATTTTTGGTGTTCTTTCATGGCCAAATGATGCCAATGCCACCATGTGGACAGCTTGAAGGTCTGCAGCAGCTGCCACTGGACAGAACTGACCTTACATCCAAAGCAGTATTTTAAGTATTGAAGGTANCAGTAGTTTCCCAAGGTTGCATCAGATTGTGTTAGCTGATGACTTTAAATACAGAAAGCTTGATTNGGCTTTGAAGTTGTATCAAGAGATATGATAGACAGTGGAAAGACAAACGGGAAGCTTTGGTGTGAGGTCTGGAAGTAGGTGAAGGAGAGAGGATGTGGGAAACTGAAGACAANATTAAAGATAAGTGCAGATGAAAACTGAGAAAGAAGAGGAACTAAATCATTTGAATCTCAACCAAATGACACAGACAAGGAGACAGAGGTTGTACTTGGAAGGCAGGGTGACATTTGTAGAAGTTTTCATAAAACAATGATGGCATAATTTATGGAGAAGCTCTGGGTAAGATTGGCTGACTACGGCAATGACCAAACAAGTGGGGAGTAAGGTATCCACACAGACACCAAAGCCATCAACAAGGATGCCTGTGAGTATATAATTAGATTGGGTGCCAGAGACTTCAGGAATGTGTGGAAAGATCTGGAAACCAAGGAGGACTGCAAAGTTGAGGAAGAAAGTGCACATCCAGAGAGGGAGAACCTATGTGAGTGATGGACTGGTATAAGTGGTAGCTAACAGTTCAATATCAGAGAGCAACAGGTCGTGATGCTGTTCCCAAGAGATCTAGGAAGATGTGAGACGGTCGGCAGAATAGCTGATGGCACAAGTAGAAGGAACTATGAGAAAGGGAATGTTCACGGAAATCCAGAGCATCAAGTTCTAGTGAAGAATTGATAAAGATGGTGATGTTCTTCAATACTAAATAAAGATTATTTGACAGATTGGTTCCATGGAGAAAACCCTTCAAGACTCTATAACGTGTACCCTCGAACAAAGCTCTGCCTCTAANAAAACCCCTCTTCAATTTCCTGCCTCGGAACCCTTAGTAACCTTTAAACAAAAAGTAGCCATTCCATCTTGCTCTGGACTTTGAAGAGGANGTGATCAAAACTGTGGGTGAGTGGAGAAATGGAAGGATGTGTGGAGCAAGAAGCAGTATGCACTGTGGTTGATATATTGCACCCTCTGCCACTTGAGGCAGGGAATTGCATTTTAAGGAACCACCGAGATTTTCAGGGAGAAGGGCTGTGCAAGGTCTCAAAGGCAGTCTGGGTTCTGTTCCGCTCAGGGCAGTTCTGGCTGAGATCTGAAAGGGAGCTGGGAACAGCCACTACCAACATACTCGGTGGTTCTGTCGGAGAGTATATTAGCTTCCTAGGGTGACATAACAAACTGTCACAACCTAGGTGATTTAAACCAGAGTGTTTGTGTTTGTTCTCTCATTGTTTGGGAACTGTTTGTTCTCTCATTGTTTGGGAACTGAAGTGTGAAATCAAAAGTCCCCCACCCCCCTCACACTCTGGGAGATAATACGGGCTTCTGACCACACTTGAGTTGTCAGGCTTGGCAACAAGGCTTTTACCCACTGATCCATCTCATTGGCCCAAGGCTGGAGTTTTATCCATAACTCTAAATTTGTCAAAGCTGATCCTCTTATTAAATCTTTGTTGTCTTCTATCAGGAATCCAAAATACTCCCCTCCCTNGTGAGTCATAAGTGNTTTTCTAACCACATGACTTCCTTGGAGTCAGCTGTAGGGAAGTGAAGAAGAGTAATTTATACTATNGAATAGAGCTTTGGGGAGATGATGCCTGAGGAGGAATTTTATTTCCAATGATGAGTTTAAGCTCTGCTCTGATATGTAGGATATGGCACCTTTGTTTACAAATTGGACCTTGGAATTGCCAATTAATAGGCACACATAAGATAACCTTTTCTCCCAATCATGTAGACATGAAGAAAGGAAGGAAACATTTGGAGCAGAGGAGAGGAGGGTGACTATAATCAACCACTTGAAGATGCCACAGGCAAGTTCCAAGCCTTTCTGACTCCACCAAGACTCTTGATAGTGACCCCTTCATTTTAAAATTTCATTATAAGAGAAGGGTTCATGNCGATGTTAGAAAACACATCATTTTCTCAATACNTCAAAGAACTTTCTATACTTTATTCCATTTCCAAAGTGTGTTTTTGTTTTTTAACAGATTTTAAGACTTTCTATTTACTAGTGATGTTAAGTCTTTGGAAGANGTATTTTCATGTTCTGTGTGTTTGAGGAGCCATTATGTGAGCCAGCTCCCTGCAACTGTCCAAACACGTAAGATAAAAAGTTTGCAAGGAAGAATGGTTAGTTTCATCTCATGGTTTCACAAATCTTAGTGAATATTTTATTGGCTCTGTGCTTTGGGCCTACATTGGTACAAGTACCCCATGGCAGGAAAGCATGGTGGTCTGCTCACCTTGAGACAGCTTGCGAACAATGAGAGACAGAGAGACTGCCTCTGTCTCAATAAATTCTTCAATGACATATCCCAGTGACCTAGTTTCCGCTCCTTAATGGCTGCAGCCTTTCCAAATAGCACCACAGGCTGGTGAGCAAGCCTTTAGTACTCATGCCTTTAGGGACATACAAGCTCTAAGCAATAATACTCATTGACCTTCTTGGACTGGCAACCTTCCAGTCACATCTTGGTATAGCTTATCTTCCCTTCTTGAATGAATCCAACTTTGTAATTCCAGAATAAGGCCATGCTTGTGACCCCACATTTGGACAACTGAAGCAGATCACAGAGGCCACATTNATTTTGTCTCTTTTTCTCTGTGTGTTTTATTTTCCATGCTTTTACTGCCAAGCTTTTAAACTCACTGGTATTTTTACCGTGCAGCACNTAACCCACTGCTAATTCTGTATATTGTGTTTCTAATCTCAGACAGTGCACTTTTCAGCTCTAGAAGAATCATCTGTGGCTTTTTTCTTTCATATCTCAATTCTGTCTACTTAATATCCTTACTTCCCCTCCTTTTTCATTGCCATATGGGATGTAGTTACAATAACTCTCTGATGTCTGTGTCAAACCAGATCTGCTTCTGTTGGTTTTTCTTCTCTCTCTCTCTCTCTCTCTCTCTCTCTCTCTCTTTTGTTTCTCAAGGCAAGGTTTCTCTGTATAGCCTTGGCTGTCCTGGAACTGGCTCTGTAGGCCAAGCTGGCCTCAGACTCACAAAGATCCAACTGCCTCTGCCTCCGGAGTGCTGATATTAAAGGCNTGCACCACCACACCCAGCTTCTCTTCAGAATCTTGACCAGATTTTCCAGCTTTCTTGCAAGCCTGACAATTTTTATNGAAAGCCAGATTTTGTGACTTTATCTCACTGGGTGGGTGAAGGGTATTTTTATTTTCAAGTATTAGTATTCTTGACCATTCATATTTTGTTATAATATCTGGCAAGAGTTTAGTGTTTTGGAGCTTTGTACTGAGTTGNGTGAGGTACGGTTAGAAAGAAGTCCTATTAATCAAGGGCTTACTTTTCTCCCATACTGAGGTAATAAATTTCTATCTCTCAGCCNCTTCCCACTCCTCCTTCTTCTTCTCCACCCCCTTCTTTTGATACAGGATCAATGTGTTCACTCTGTGGCTCGGGCAGGCCTCAGACTCACCTTTGCCCCACCTCAGCCTCCCAACACTGGTGTTATAAGCATACCCGTCTCTTAGAACAAGATGTTTTCCATTTTTGCTGGAAGGAAGNTGAACTCTTTCCACTCCTGCTGCTCATTCCCTGCGCATGACTAATGAGGTAACTAATTCCCAGTCTTAAGTAGTTTTCTNACATGAAAACATAGATTATACTGAACTGAAGATTTGTAAAGTTCTTCTAAAGATTTCAAGATCTTTTCCATTCAGAGCCCATTGCTAGAGAACTCTGCACTGTGCCAGGGACCAACTCGACATAGTCAGCTCTGGGAGATGACTGAACTTGACTTGAGTTCTCCTCTCTGCACTGTGGCTTAGACATTCTTCTTAGATAGTGCTCTGAGGCCCCAGTGTGGGCCTCACTTGTTCCTTCTTTCTCACAGTTAGCTATCCTGAGNTGCCTGGCACGCAACATCTGGGAAGTATCCCAATTGCCGGCTTTGATAATTTTCCCAGGCAAAAGGGTAAAACTGGTGCAGGTAACTACATTTCGAGTAGAGCAAATGTCCTATAGCATTTTTAAATTTTTATTTTTTATAGTTTTTGTGTTTTTATGGACAACATTTTTGCAAAAAAACATTTAGTAACAACTCATTGCACACAGTGCACTCAATAAATGATTCAGACTCAGTGAAATAAATCAAAGAAAGAAAAAGAATTTAGTTGCATTTTCTCAGAGGAAATTAATCTGGAGAATTTTGTGGATGATATAATTCTGAGATAACCAGTTCTATTCTTAACTCTGTGGGAACTTCTGTGGTCTTAACTTTTGTCTAGATTTTTATATAAAATGGCAATTGATATTGACATTCTATTAAAATTATGTAGCATTTTTATATTAAATATGAACAAAAGAAGTTTTAACTAGGATTACATTTAAATTCTAAGTATCTTTTCTTTAAAATACCTAAACACTTATGAATATTATCTATTTATAAATTGCTCATTATCAGTACAGGGCTAATTTCTAGCTGTAATCTCCATCACAGTTNATAGAGTCACCATGAAGAGCTACATTGAAGTCAAGGAAAGGAATGAATACAAAATATTTCTCAGTTCAGAGTTGGTAATCTCAGCTTCTTCATTAAACTGATGAGCAACAGATCTTTATTAATGAATATCCCCATTCTCACAAAGTATTTCTACAATATTTATTTATAAAAACTATGCAAATTTATGTTGTTAAAAATGAAAGTATATGAACCTACTGCAGGCAATTCTTTTTTCACTCTGTTCTTGGTTTATATACAGCTATGTGGGCAGAGAGAGATAGAATTCACTTTTATAAAAGCCTCAAAGGGAATTATGAAACAGGAAAGGATAAATCAGGGTCGGGGAGGTAGGGTAGAGTAGAAAAGATAAAATGAGAGGGATAAATAACACTAAATACTTTCCCCAAAAGTCATATGGAAATCTACTACTGTAGAATATTCCTAAATTACATCTTTTCACAGACATAAGAAATACAAAGTGGAGTTATCCTATAATGAGGCAACAGTGTCCCTAGGAGATACCATAGACTAACAAATAAAAAGCCCACTCCTGGGAATGGGTTACATCTTCTGAAACTGTTAGCCAATGAGGTTCCAAAGATCCCCAATCATTAGAATCCCCAATATTCCCACTTGGTAACCTTCTAGAACTTGATAGTAAGACCNTATAGCTGACGATATACTTGAGTCATAGAACATAGACAAATCAAGCTGGTACTGACCTGGAAACTTCATCCTTACTGTTCAGCTTTACTAGTGCTGGAAGGTGCTATGCATGCTACTGGAGGAGAGAAAAAACACCATCCATACCCATCTATGAGCTCTGAGATTCATAGTAATGCCTGGCCTACATGGCACTGGTACTATAGTAATATGAACATCATGGGAGTAACCAACTATTTTCTGACTGGATTTAATGCTCAATTCAATAGACAAAACCCATACCTGAAGCTATTGCTAGTCAAGAACAAATGGCTAGACAGGTCGTAGGCCTTACATGAGAATCTACTACTATTACTCTACTAAATAGACATGAAACAAACTCCTAATGACATCATGATACTCACAGATTAAGACATGTCTTCATTTACACTAAATGATGATCAACATAGAGACCCACAACTAGCCCACATACAGAGAATAAGAGTCTTCAGACAGCCCTAGTGGG
>LZPO01017873.1:31235-49714 GCA_001675575.1 Neotoma lepida | reverse complement strand
AAAAAATAGCTGTCTAAATTCTTAGTCCTGAAACATAGTATTCTAGAACTTTCTTGTATTTTTAAAAATCATTTTATACAATAACTATTTCTCAAGTGTGCTGAGTATTGAGTAAGATACTATATACATAGATAAAAAAGAACATGAAACTAATTTTTAAGNTTTTCCTGATCTATGGGAGAGGAGTTAGGGAAGAAAAAAATAATTTGAGTAGAAACTAGAGCTAGGCAAGTACTAGAGAAATAATTTCCCAGTGGATCTATACAAAAGTTCACACAGCTTTGACATTTTCATCAGTTTATAGATGAAAGCTTTTCAGTAGGCATCAAAGTATTGCTGTTCCAAGCTCATACCCCAAGTCAGAGAAATAGAGTAAATTAAAGGATCAAGAGCCACCCAGCTGTCATACTTTCTAACCAAGAAAACCAGGAGTTTGGATCCCCAAAGACCTCTTACCCCAACCCCAGCCTGAACCTAAACCCAGATACTTCTTAGGGAAATTCTAAGTTTTGCCTATGTCCTGGTTGNATTCTCTCATTAAATATGGCCTGGCAGTGTATGAACTTTCCTGGGGAGGTATGAGCAAACANTTATTTACCTCATATGGGGTTCTGATGATAATCAAAGGACTGATTCCACTCATGTCAGTTTGGTGAACCGCGAGTTCACTGGGTTCCTTACAGGCGTGTGGGTGATCTCTAAACAGCTGTCCCACTGAAATGTCTTACCCCATCATGGTGATGACTTTGCTGTAGCTGTATGGATAAGCCCTCCAATCAGTTAATCTTCTGCCTACTCTAACCTGACACCCCCAAAGACCATGGGCATCTGGGATACATTTACATAGAGCTAGAATGGGGACACGGACTGTAGAATAAGATAGACTCTCAGGTGACCATCTAATGTCCCCCACCTTCTCCTTCTATGAGGTAAATTTAACAGGCTCAATCCTGAGGTTTTCTTGTGATCACAGCTGCTTAAGATAGTGGTTGTTATTCTCCAAGGGAAGTGTTCCACAGCACCTGTAACCCTTTTTAATCCTGTAGTTCCCTGCCACACTGACTTCAGACATTTGGTCCCCACATTCTCATCTGTTCTCAACTGTGTCCCATTTCAGGACTACAGGAGAGTTCAAGCCTAGATTTTCTGTGAGTCACAAGACACAAGTGCTGTGTGAGTCAGGTAAATAGACCCTGTGTAAAATTTGAACAAAAGTAATGAAATATGCATATCAAGCCTTGAGTTGTTTTGGCCAAGACTTGTGTCCTTGGTCCTTATATGACCTGGTTATAACCAGGGCCTTATACCATGTCACAGAGGATGGTGAAATTTAACATTGGGGTAGGTTCTGTCCATGTCACTAAAATCNGACAAGGGGATGAACAGAAATGCTTTCTGGTGGGAAGGAAGAACATTCTGGCTATACAGTCATTTGTCTTTGCTCTTCATCAATTGCTCCTTCCATATCCTAAACAATCAGCTGATTGATAGATCTATCTTATAATACTTGAGAGATAGAATGCCTTTACCAAAAACAAACAAACAAACAAAACCCCCAAACTCTCCAAGCTTATTCAATTTGGTATGACGTGGGAAGAGAAAAGAGTTCTATGGATCATGAAACTTGAATACAGCCAAAAGATTCCTGGGTTCTAGTCTGCTCCTATAGTTCTGTTTTTCTAGAAACTGATTGTATAGCTCAGTGGTAGAGCACATACTGGCATGTACAAATCCCTGCATTCAACTGCAAGCACTGAAAACAACAAAAAAACCCTCTACTTTTCTAGGATTTTGTTTCCTAAAACCCTCTACTTTTCTAGGATTTTGTTTCCTAAAACCCTCTACTTTTCTAGGATTTTGTTTCCTTATAAACAGAGTGAAGAGATCATCTACATGGTTACCAAGGTCATCTGACCATTCTATGGTTCTCAACACATTGAAAGGCACAAATGAATCTGGACTCTTTGGCTTTAGTCAAAAGACACCAAACACTTTGGTTAACTTCATCCCAGGGAATGCCAGTATGTCTAAGCTGTTTGAAAGTTTAGGAAATGGATCTCTCTGTGCCCAAAAGAGAAAACTTCACAAGTGACCTCATAGAAGGGTTATGTAACATGGCTCTCNGCCAAAGGTCAACTGCTCAAAGCTTCTCCTCCATTCCACTCAAGATCACCAAGTCCGTGTGCTCATCTTAAATCTCTCTGTGCTGTCCAACCCTCAAGTTTCTCTGGGCTCATCTTAAATCCCTGCAGCGTTCCCATCTGGAAATTCTCTCTTCTCCTTTGAAGTCAGTCTGTTGCTCTCAAGTGGCCTTCTCCCTACTGGGCGGCCACTTCTTAGGATCCTGCCTGGCATCTCCTCTTCATCTCTATTCTGAATGTGGGTTTGATCATCCACCCTCTCTTTTTCCTGTCTTGCACCATTTTTTTTTTTTAGCTTATCACATCCAGCCCTGGGGAGCTAACACTGTTTGCCTGCTGATAATCCCCAATTTATGTCTTTTTGTTGGACCTCTACCTGAACTTCAGAAGCCCATATGCAGGGTGTACTGAATATTTGCATTTAAATCTCTAACTAGGGGTTCAAATGGTATCTATCCACACTAGAACTACTGAATTTTCTAGTCCCTATTTTGGTCTTCCCCCAGCTATCTTCCCATTGCTATCTATCTCCATTAGTGGTACCATCATCTATACAGTTACTTAAACAGTCACCTGGAAATAATCTTTTTCTGGTATGTTTTGTTTTTCTAAGACAAGGTCTTGCAATGTATCCCTGATTGCCTGGAAATCACTATGTAACACACAATGGCCTGGCAATTGGAGTGATCCCCCTGTCCCTGCCTTCTGAGTGCTGGGATTACAGATATGTGTTGGCATACCAAGTTTAGAAATCATTCTCAGTTTTCCTTGCTTCCCATATACACTGTGTAAGTGATGCTCTTGGCTCACTTAACCCCAAGACTACATTTTAAATCCCTTTTAAATTCCACAGGGTTTAGAAGCTTTACCTCTCTCTCCCTCCATCCTCCTCTCCTATCTCACTAGAAAGTCTGTTTATTCACTTTTATTTTTTTCACTCACATTTTGGTTTTTGTCTATAAAGGATCCAGGGAATGATTTTAAAGTAGACCACTGAACTTACTCTCCCCTCATGTTGCTTGCTTAGTTCTTCACTTTAAACTGCCATCCACCATGACCCCTGTTTCACGTGAGCCCGACAGCTCTATCTGACTGTTGAATCTCCAGCACTGGGCACAGATAGACATTCTGTAGATACTTGCTGAATGAATGAGTTATCTGGTCATGCCGAAAACAGCCAATTTCATTTAAAAAAATTTCCTGTTGAGGTAAATAGGCGTTCTGATGAAAACTACCCCCTTTCCACTGAGTGGGATGGCTCACACCTTTAACCCCAGCTTGTGGAGGCAGAACCAGTGATAGTGATCTGCCCTGGAACCAAGCTTGTTTGATGAGAGGAAATGCTGCCCAGCATGCACTTGGGCCCTGAATTTTGTTTTATAACAGGTAACTGTGAATAAGACCAAAATTATGCTCCCACATTTGTCTAAATCTTTAGTGTACCGAACATTAACAATGAGAACAGCAGGCAAAAGTGGACTTAACTTAAATGAAAGCAAATTAGGCATGCCCTCTTTCCCTTTTATATAAAACAAAAGGCCCATAAAAAGTTGACTATAAAACATAATGGTGACTTTGGATTTAATTCTAAAAATTAAACCATTTTTTTTCCTATCTTCTGTCTCTTACAATCAATTAACAATCACATTTTCTCAAACCTGTACTTATTGCCCCTGGTGGAGGGTGCATATAGTCGGGAGCTGTAGGAAGGCATACTCTATGAAGATGTACAGATGTATTAATTTCTATATATCATTGTCCTGAGTTTCTAAATAACTATGGCCAGTCTTTCCATCTGCCAGTTCCAAATCTGCAGATCCAACCAATTGTGGGTTGTAAACATACAGAAGAACCAAACTGTGACTGGACCAAACATGTCCAAACCTGTTTTGTCATCCTTCCTTAAACAATACACAGTACAACAGCCGGTTGGCAACACTCACACCATGTTAAGCACTATGAGCCATCTAGACATGCACCTGGCAGGCTACGTACAGAAGACACAAGTATATGCTTTCTTTGTCACTGGGTATTGGTATCCTAGAACCAAACTCCTGAAAACACCAAAGGATAGCTATATTATAATTGCTTAGGGGGAAAAATCCAAAAGCATAAAAAGAAAGAAAGAGAAATAACAAAAAGAAAAAGCAATTGCAGAAGCTTCAGAGTATGAACCATCGAAGGCAAGCTTTTCCTTATTAAGCGGCTGCTGAGAAAAGCCCTTGTGTGCAGCACAGGTCGGTAGGAAAGCTGGCCGCAGGCCACTCTTTCAGGCTTCCACACGACTGTTACAGCTGAGTCAACAGCCATGAACAGACTGACAGCAGGAAAGAATCCATCCACAGGATTCATCAGTGAATTCAGTTCTGACTAAGAACATTTCACTAGACTGTTAATCCTGCATTCGGTTCACATGAGCCAAATGCTGATTTTATAGCCATTCATTCAATTAGTTGTAAATCCTCTTCACAGGGTTAGGAGTAGGGTGAGAGAAAGGAGCAGGCAGGGGTGTGCAACAAGTGTTCAGTTAGAATCTATCTTTGTTTAAAATTTGGATACCTTGTCTATCTAATTTTGCATTAAATTTGAATTTTTTTAAATAAGTGCATTAAAATATTAATGATTTTGAAATTTTTTTATAGCACTTTAAACATCACACCCAAGAGGACGAGAAAGTAGCAATATGGATGCTGACTTCTAGAATCTCAACCTCATGGTTAGGGGGAAAGCTGTGTCCATAAGATTTGCTAAGCAGAAACTACAGGAGGTCAGGGTTTTGGACTAGGCTCTTGAACTAGAATCTGATGGACCAGGCTAAAACTCAACATGGAGTCACTCATGCTCCCTGTCCCTAAACCCAAACCGGATGTCATGTGACCTTTTCCATCTGACAGAGGGATAACCACATATCCAAACAAGGCTAGCTTCCGTCAGCCCAATAATGAAGTTTTCTGCTTTAAAAAATGTGTGTGTGTGTGTGTGTGTAAGTTCTTTCATGTATGTCTATATACCATGTGAATGGCTGGTGCCTACAGAGGCCAGAGGAGGGATTTGGATCCCCTGGAGCTGAAGGCACAAATGGCTCTGAGCCACCATATGGGTGCTGCTGATAGAACTCCCATCCTCTGCAAGAGCAGCCAGTGCCCTTAAGCACTGAGCCATCTCTCCAGCCCCAAGTTCCCCCGTTTAATCCGATGAAAACTGGTCAGTTTTCTCTCCTTTTCCCCACGTTACCAGGGAAGTAACTTTGAAATGACAGATCCACTTTTTTACCTTAGTTTCTGGCTGCTTTGTTGTTTGTTTGTTTGTTTGTTTGTTTGTTTGTTTTTCATTATGTTTATAAAACCACTTTCTTTTGCTCATTCCATGGAATGCTTATTCTGTTTTATGGAATAAAGTGTTGATGGATTCTAGGATTGTAAAGTAAAACCAAGAAATCTTTAAACTGAATTATAACTTTGTCCTTTGACAAATCGACAAGTGTTTTAAAGAGTGGTTAAAAAAAATAATGATAGTGCTTTGGAACTGATGAGGCACGAGAGGTTCCACAACAACACTCCATGCCCTGGCTCTGCCACTTCTGGCTGGGTGGCATCAGGATGCTGTTTCAAGGACCTTCCATGATCATAGACTACAAGAATCAATATTATGGAAATAGTTATACTGCCAAAAGCAATCTACAGATTCACTGTAGTCTTCAACAAAATTCCAATGCCATTCTTCACAGAAAGAGAAAAAAAGATCTTTAAAGTCATATGGAATGCTAGAGGGATGTCTCAGTGGTTAGGAGCAGTGGCTGCTCTTCCAGAGGACTGGTGTTCAATGACCAGAACCTACATGGTGGCTCACAACCATCTATAACTCCAATTCCGGGGGACCCAACACCATCTTCTGGCACCAGGCATGCAAGTGTTGCATATACAGGCAAAAATACACATAAAAACAAAGTCATATGTAAGCAAAGACCCCAGATCCCCAGAACAACCTAGCAAAAGCAACTAAGCCAAAGGTCTCACCATCTCTGATTTCTACAAATGTCTTTCTGAATATGGTTTATTTCATTTAACATAATGATTTCTATGTCCATCCATGTTCCAAGCATCATGAATTCATTTTTTGTGTGTCTGAAAAAAGAATCCCACTTTGTGTATGCACCACATTTTCTTTGTTTATTCATCTGTTGATGGGTGTCTAGGCTAGTTGTTTATTGGCTATCATTAATAAGGCAGAAGTAAACATGGATGCACACATATCTCTGTGATGCATTGAGTCTTTAAAGGGCAGGAATCCTTATTACTTAGTATAGTCACTCTCATAACCTAGCACAGGTAGGCAATGAAATGAAATAAAACAAAATAAGCTAAAGGCATCTATTTTAATGGACCATAGCCCTTATTATCCTATTGCTTCCTACAATGTATATTCATATCTTATGAAAAAACTTTGTAAAATTTAATTCTGTATGACTCCCAGTTTCTTAATAAAGAATATCTTCCACAGAGAGTTGTAAGGATTAAAGAGAAATTCAGGGACTATCTGTGAATCAAAAGACATGCTCAGTACGTAGAGAGTGCAAAGACAGAAAGATAGACTAACTCGACCCCTGCCTTTATTCTGAGAGCAAAAAGATTTGTTGTCTTTAGGCTCACATCCCTAAAGCAAGCAAAAACTACATTTCTACCTTTTTTGCATAAAAGATTCCTGACACATTTTCAAAACAAGACTATCAAGTTTATCAAAAGCATAAGTGACTCTGGACTTTGTCCAGGGAACACAAGGCAGTCGTGGGGACTCTGTGTGGGAGACTCTCACATGAGTTTTCAACTTAATCTCATTTAATTTGGAACCAAACAGAAAATTCTTCTGTTGTCCCAGGCCCCTGTGCTATTTCTAAAAGAAAAGATTGGCATAACATTTTCTCAAATTAGACTTTATTTNGGGGGGGAGGCTCTATGTGCAGAAAAATCTAGAAGAAATAAAGCTTTTACATGGTTCTCTTAGTTACACCAGAACTCATGGACAAGTTTCCAATCTCACAAGTAAATATTAAAATTTCTGTTTCCTGGGCTGGGAGTGTAGTTTAGAGTTAGAACACTTGCTAAGATATNCAGGGTTCTGGAGTCAATCCCCAGAACTAAAATTAATAATCATAATAATTAATGTGAATAAGATAAAATGTTATCTTCTTCACAGAACTCAGATTGAAACAGAAAAATAGGGTCCCTGTGACCTGTTTCAGAGTAATTCATTTTCTACAACCCTAAAATAAGACCCAGCTCTCTGGGCTGTTCAGAAGTTCAACTTACTTAACATAAAACATGCAGACCAAGACTTAGATAGGAGAAATCACTTGCAGAAGAGATAGCTGTTTTTATAAGTACTGTTGTTTCTATCACTACACTTGTCAGGAGCCCATGCCAAGCAACAGGGCGAGCCGAGAGACCATGAACACAGTGACTCTTCATCTTTGGAGACAGATCTAGGGTAAAATTCAGGACCCATCAGTTCCTTGCTCTGTGACTCTGGAGATGTTAAAAAATCTCTAGTCTCCAACCTCTCCATCTATAAGGACCTTCCTTATTGGGTCCCTGCAAGAACTCAGTGAGCTGAAGCTTTAGTGTGGTGTCGAACATATAAGAAGCCGTTAATAAGTGTTTTAGGTGATGATTGTCAGGAAAGGCCCCTTTGGTTTTAGAGTTTGCTTGGAAACACTGAAATGAGAGGAAAGGGCAAAATGAAAACGTGCCATGTTCTGCTTACACCCCAGGGCATCTTGATGGCAAATGTGCCACAACACATCTGGTGGCTGGTCACAGAGACCAAAAGGAGACTGACCCTCTGAATCCCTACCACTCATTCTCCAGCCTTGCTCAGTGATTAAATGTCTCCAAGGAAGGGTTCTTAAATCATGCTGAGTCTCCAACTCAGGATGTCTTGGGCATGGCTGCAGTTAACTGCACTTGTGATGGAAGAGAATAGTATTTATTCTTTTTTTAATTTTCTTCAATAACAAGGCTAATATTATGTTCAGCACAAGATGGCTCATAAATGTGTCCAAACTTATTTTATGACAGGGACACATTCACAAAAGTAGAGATGACTTCCAGACAACCTAAATGACAAATGAGGGGGGTTAATTAACGATGTAAACTATTTTTGTGCCTTTCTTCTTTTGATAACATTTTCTTGTGAGTAGCAGCCTCTATGGAAAGATAAGAAGATGGAGAGATGTTAGGAGTAACGGGAAGCATTCTGAGCCATCTACTTCCAGCCCTTCCATGAACCCATCATTCTCATCTTCTCTCAAAAGCTGCTTAACAGCGTACTCGACAGACAAGAGGGCCATTTGAGCACGACAGAAATTAAGGCATTATTGATAATTCTNGACATGGTCTTTTAACTGCAATGGCCAAAAACTTTGGACTTATGCTTTAAAGGAATCATAAATTTTCTTTTCAACGTAACACTCTTTAAAGCACGTGCTAATGAGACAGATAAGACCTAGTTTATGAGCCCAAGCTTGGAGTGAATCATATCGCAGGGCAGTAAGGTGCCTCTGGCTGCATCTCCAACATCATTTCTCTCGTGCTGTTCAATATTCAGGACAGACTAAGGGTAGACACTACAGCTTATGTTGAAAACAAAAATGAAAATCTAACCTGCTCTACAGAACTCAGGATGTGTTCATGTTTTTCATTTTTTCTGTGTAGCAAATACGAGTTCAAGAGGACACTGTCAGTGTTGATTCTCTCTCTCTCAAAAACACACACTTGGTTCACATATTTCTGATCAACAGTTGTGGAAAAAGAAAGATGATTCAGAAACAAAGATGTGATTTCCAATCCTTACTCCCATTTTTTAAGGGTTTGTAATAGAACACAAAGCAATTCTTTCAATAAAGATTATGCCTTAAAATTGCTTGTTGCAGGATCAAAACACATTTGCAATAGCAAATCCTCTGGAATTTGACTGTAATTTATGAGTGTGTGTCTGTGTGTGTGTGTGTGTGTGTGTGTGTGTGTGTGTGTGCTTTACAAAGTTACAGAAACAGAATGCCCTAGACACTAAGAGAAGCAAAGCTCCCAAGTCGTAATTGTGAATTAGATAGGCCCAGTCCTAAGATGCTGGCAAGCACATGGGGTGGCTTCTTGGGAAGCACAGCGTATTAAAGCCATCTCACCATAAACACAGCCCCAAACAACACTTCAGCTCTCCTTGGCAGCAAGGCAGAACGTTTTCAAATAAGGCATGGAAATTTCTCTAAGCATCTTGCTAAGTTATAGATCACCCCACTGCACAGCAGCATTGCCATTCCATGAGGAACAGAATAAGCACCAGCCTGGCCTGTGTGTCTGGTAGGACAGCCAGCTTGCAAGCACACTGAGCTGAGTGTACTTTCAATTCTTCTGCAGTAAGATGAGATGAAGTTCAGGAGTAACCNGTAAAACTGCCAAAGCATGATAGGTCAGGCCGTGAAGTTCCCTGGAGTTTTCTTCCAAGATTACGCTGAGACCTCAGAAGTGAATCCTCCAAATGACTCTAAGAGCAAACTCTTAATCTGTTATGGAAAAAATAAAGTATATTTTCCTGCCTCTGCTGATGCTTCCTTCCCAAGGGCATGTGAGTGCGTGGGATACATATTAGCTGTAACCAAGAAATTGCAGGGAGAGTTAGGATTTGTAACCTCACCAATATTTTTTAGAGGCTCTTCATGATCTCCAGAATGGCATGAAGTCTGTCAGTCTGCCTTCGCTGGTGCTGATCACTGCAAGTGTAGGGGAGATGGCCCAGAACCCATAGAAGCTCAAGCCTTTGTAGCCAAGAGGGCTTGTGACTGGCAGCCGTCTGTGTTGGCTTTATTTTAATTTCTGTAAAATTACTAATTGGTTACATTACCTTCACAATGGTTGGCAAGGTCAGAGATAATGGGAATAACTGTGCCTGGCAGGCATTATTCAGTGCTTCTAGCTATATGTCATAGATCCCAACTACCCTGTGACTATGTCATGGGGTTCCCTTTCCACTTCCCACTGGGAACTAGAATATCTTCTGTCACTAAGGTTCCCTTAGACTCAAATCATCCTCTGGCATTCTCTCGATTTGAAATCTGCTGAATCCTCTTTCTTCGCTAGGTCCTTTCCCGCTAATCTACAAGTAAACTCTGGTCTCCACTTCCTAAACAAAACACAACAACTGAATCTCTCTTCTAATATTCAAATCTTTTTGCTTAGAATTTTTTGCCAAACAGCAGTAGGTTCCATTCAATATGTACTGCTTGTGCCCTCAGCATCCCTCAGCATTTTCAGCCCCCTACTGTTACCATCTAATCCTGTCTTCCTAGGTGAAGATGACTTCCTGTCATCTGTGACCAGCATTTTGGCTATTATTTGTATGCTTGGAGACTTTGCAGCNGCTGTCTGTCCCAGACTGCAAATGACTTTCAGATTCTTTTTCCCCCCACCATTGGCTTCTGCAGCTTTATTGAAGAGAAATAAATCAATTACTAGGAGAGCTATTAGTTGATCACTCATCCATTGACAACTTACATCGTGTATTCTTCAGTGCTATATTAGACAGCATAGAAGTTAGATTAGCTAATAGCTCCAAGCCTCCTAANAATGCAAATGAAAATTAAAAAGTCTTTTGAGACCCTATTTTTGGATACAAAGGGTGTTTGATTCCCCATTTCCATTCTCTGCAGAACAAGAGCAGGTCATTCCTTTATTGACATGCATCAAATACATCACCTTTTGTGTTCTGCTGATGCTATAATTCACTGCCAATCTTCTAGTCACATCAGTTACAAGTATATCATGTGACCTCAAATCTCTGACAGTGGAGGGCTTAAACAAGAATGGATGCTGCTAGCATGATGCTATTCCTTTGATGTGAAGGCTGAGTATCCATTCCTCTCCGTCCCCCTCATATGGTTTCTTCAGCATGTTAGAGTAATNAGTTTAGTACCATTAGAGTTAGAGTAATGAGTTTAGTACCATTACAGTTAGAGTAATGAGTTTGGTACCATTAGAGTTAGAGTAATGAGTTTAGTACCATTAGAGTTAGAGTAATGAGTTTAGTACCATTAGAGTTAGAGTAATGAGTTTAGTACCATTTAGTACCATCACTCTAACCAAGTTAGAGTGAAGACATTGGCTATATAATACACATGTTCTGTTTTTTTTTTAAATTAAATTCTGAATCTTGGTTAATTGTTCTCTGGTACTACTTTACAGTTCCTGAAAGCAGTCACTGTCCAAAGAATGTAAGCCTTCTCTGATGAGCATTTGACTGGATGTAAGGAGGTAAACAAAAAATAAAATTAAGAAAAGATGAGGTCTGGTAGGAGAGCAGCTGGATAAGAAAATCAAAAAAGGAACAGTAATTTAAAGTTTATTCCAGCCACAATGCAGAATCTTCTGACTTTGGGGTAGCATCATCCGGCGTACTTCTGAGTTCATTCCCGAGATATTCTGTTGTACTTCTCTCTGCAGTTATAAAGATCTGTGCAATCTCTTGCACTAGGGGGTCATCTGGGTTTGGATCACATAGCAGTGAACAAATGGATAAAAGAACTTTAGAAATATTAAGTCAGGAGACCACTGTGATCTTAGAATATCAAGACAAATGCCGCCATTGCTGTTAATATTTGGATGATAAATATTTGTTGTAAGCGCAACCTTAGGTGGTTTGAAGTGATAATCTGTAGGAAAATGAATTGTCAAAATATACCACAATGATATGGGCTGTCATTGGGTCCATATTGTCAGTAAAACATATCTCCAGTTGGACTTGTGGAATTGTGCTGGAGGAACTTAGGACAAATCACCAAGTTCCTGATTAATCTGTTTCAGCACCATAGTCTGTGCTTTTCTCCTGGCTCCTCGTTATCCCAGTGACTACTCAAAGGTCGGGCCAAAACTCCCAATTATCCTGGTGGCAAGGAAGNATTTGTCTCTTGCCACACTGGCTCTGCCAGACCCAGGTATAGAGGTAGCCGGAGAACCCCTACTTGGATCTTTCCTGAGCAGCATAGAAGATATGATATTCTTTCCTAGCCTAAATGTAAGGTTCCTCTTGAATTTGTTCCAAATCTTAGTACCACCTTCCCAAACTAGAAATTGAGGGTCACTTTCCTTGACTCGTTCCTGGCATCCAAGGACTCATCCAGCACTGCCAATTAAATCCAATTTGTAGTATTTTACTCATTTCTTCCCTTTCACACACAATTCTCCTGCTCCCTATATCACCTCGAAGACTACTAAACAGTCCTCAGCTAGTGTCCTTGTTTTAGCGTCCCCCTACACGGGGTAGCCTCATAGCTACTGAACAAATAGGTCCAGCAGTGGCGTAANCAATGTCTAGTGGAAAAGTCATATAAATAGTTCTTCTAGTAAGATCTAGCATCTCTTTATTCCCACTCAAATACAGCCCTCTAGAGAGCTTAGTGGTGTTGAGAGCTGACTGATTCCCTTCAGACAAGTACCTTTCTGCTTTACTTAAATAGCCATTTTTGTTATTTGCGATTATAATCTGTGATTATACACAGTTACTTCCGACCTCTCCCATAAATTATAGATACTTGTTTAGTCCCATTGGTCTATGACTGCCACCAAGGACAGGATCTGTGTCTATGAACTCCACACACATGTACCCTATGCAATGCAGCCTCCACTTACTAACATAGCTCCCGATGGGCACTCAAAAGCTTGCTGATAGGATATATATTCTTTAACAGCCCTTTCCTATAGAACATNGGATTCATTCATGACGCTATGGGTCTCTGGCATTACACTGCTTGATTATTTCATGATCTCATTCCTAGCCTCAGAATCCCCCAAGGACATAAAACAGGGAAATCAGGCATTCCAGCAGATTTTACTNACCACACACTCTGTCCTCTGATTTCTCCAGCTGTCACATCCCTGCATAAGAACTCCCCCTCCCCTGGAGCAGAAGAATATCCATCTCTGTTTCTCCCCATCAAATTGGGCACTACTGACACCTCACACGTGAATTCCTTAGAAACACTATTTCCAACAGCTAGTACAAAGTCTAATAATCTTTGGCCAAAACCAACTCAGAGCCAGCAGGGGTGCTCTCCAGCCCGCACTGTGGTTGTTTATGATGGCAGAGGGTCAAGGCATTTAGGAATCTTGATGGGGGAATAACCCTAGAGCTATTTGTCCACTGACATGTCACAGACCAGCATGGCTGAGATAAGCTGGATGCTGCTTCATTGTGACATCTGTAAATTACAATGTGAGCTTCTNAACTCTGAATTCATCCATTAGGAAGGACTACTAAACACAACCTCNTTCACTACAAGGAAAAATGTTGAGGGTTTTTGTTTTTCTGTCTNTTCTCAAAAGGACATTAGAGATTGATTAGGTGCAGGGTGTTTGCTAATGCCATCTACTCTCCATTAAGCCTCTGATGAGATGAAGGGGTAGAGAGTCCAANAGGAGACACTAATAAGATTTTACAGGATGGAAAGTGGGGAGTTGTGTAGAGGATGGGAAGGGAAATGCCTCATTCATCTGGGATGATTGTGGAATGTATTATGAGCAACTGGGCTTTAAAACATCTATAGTACATGCATTAGTCAGCTTTGCAGTACTACAGTAAAGTGCCAGAGGCAATTAATTTTACATATAAAGAAGAATCATGCAGCTTGCAGTTTCTGAAGGTTCAAGACCAAGATTAGATATTCCCATTCATGTGATCTCTAGATGGCAACATATCATGGTGGGAGGGCTCAGAAGAGCAAAACTGTCATATCTGGAACTGACACAGCAAGAGAAAGGACAAGCAGGGNCCTACAGTCCCTNCCAAGGACATGTCCCCAGCACCAAAGGACTTCCCATATTCCAACACACTCACCCAGTTCTATACACTAGGGACCAAGCCTTTAACATACAGACCCTTGAGTTGGCATAGTTAAATAGTTGTGGGATAATCTTTTTGTACACTGTGAAGATGTATCACTNTGATTGGTTTAATAAAAAGCTAAATGTCCAATAGCTAGGCAGGAGAGGTTAGGCNGGACTTCCAGGCAGGGTGAGAATCTGGAGCTGCAAAAGACGCAGCGAGACACTGAGGAAGCTGGATGTACAGTATGAAGGAGAGGTAAAAAACCATGTGGCAGGAGGTAGATTAATAGAAACAGGTTAATTTAAGTTATAAGAGCTAGTTGGGAACAAGCCTAAGCTAAAGACCAAGCTTTCATAATTAATAATAAATCTCTATGTCGTTATTGAGGAGCTGGTGGTCCCAAAGAAAGTCCAACAAGAAAGTCCAACTACATTAAATAGNTAAATCACACTGTAGCCATGGCAGCATTTCAAATACNCAAGAGTAGGAGAGGAGAATAGAATGGCAGTTGCAGAGAACAGTNCAATCAGAGCCAGAGACAAGAGAATAAGGANGTGTTAAGAGTGCACTAAGGATCAATAGGAGAGAAAGGTAGAAATATAATTTGAAGCAGATCATGAATGCTATGAATACTGAGACTGTGAGTGCTGAGATAGGAGGTTTGGGGACACATGACAATCATTAATGGGTTTCTAATGAGATGGTGGCTCTTCTTTGCTGTACCTGAAGGGGCTATGGAACGGCAGTCATCCTCACGCCCAGTTCTCAACCACAGATGTGTGTCAGTCTATCAGCCAGTCAGTCTGTCAGCCAGCCAGTTGGTTTATTTAACAATGTGAAATCTGGTCCTGTTGCTGGCCATATAAATCAGAATCCTTTGGAGTAGGAGCTGGACAGGACTCCTTGAAAGGAGTCAGGTGCTGTCCAACCAGTGTTGAGAATGAATGTCCAGGTGAAATGGGGGGGCATTCGGAACACGAATTTCAGACACACTAAGGTTTCTTGCCCTTAAATAACTTGTTCATATATCACTAGCAATGTGTTCTTCAATATGCAANAGTACCACGTCTTCTAGTTAATAGTCAAACACATCAAGACTCCAGATCAGAGTGAATGCATCTTTGTGATATATTTGATTGGGTAAGCATATGAAAAAAATTGAGGAAGAGTATTAGAAAAATTGACAGGTGTGAAAATCAGGGTTAATCATCTGGAATGCCCAAGAAGAGTTCATTACCAGTTGGTTCTACTTATTGAAATGCCCAAACCTCTATTAGCATAGCTAGACCTCACTCAGATTCTTGAGCATCAAGTTCATTACATACGATAGGAACAGGACCAGGCTTTAGGTAACCTAATAAAAGAAACACTNATATTTAAGGATTAGGNCTAAGAATCAGGACTTTAGGGTTGGAGAGGTGGCACAGAGGTTAAGAGCACCAGCTGCTCTTCTGGAGCACCTGGATTTGATCCCCAGCACCCAGATGGTGGCTTACAACCACCTGTAACTCCAGTNCTAGGGGATCTGANTCCTTCTTCTGGCATCCATAGGATGCAATGATATACATGCAGACAAAACATCCATGTACATAAAATTAAAATAAATAAATCTTGTTAAAAAACAAAAACAGGACCTCCTCTTTCTCCTCCCTCTACCTCCTTCTGCTTTTATTGAGATGCATACTCCTGGAACTTGTGCTATAGCCCAGGCTGGCCTTGAACTCTCAGTCTCCAAATTCCTGAGTGCTGAGATAAACCACCACACTCAGAAAGAGCCGAAACTTTTGTTGAATATTATATCCCAACACATAACTTACAAAACACGGTCATTGTAGGTTAAGAAACTTGAGGATGGCAAAGCAAACATAAAGTCCCATGACAGCATTCTGTGACCTTGGCTGACTTCTGTAATTAAGAGAAGGAAAACATCCTAAAAATCCCCAGACATCTCTAGGGGAGAGATCCAGGATCCAGAGAACAGCTNCTAGTCAACACTCTAATCTGAGGGGGAGGAACTCAGCTTGNACATTGGCCTAGAGGGAGGCTGACCATATTGAGAGCATCTATCCCATAAGCCAGCCAGGCAGGCAGAAGCTGTCCAGGCTAAATCCCCAAAGGAGTGCTCAGGAAGGGCATCTCCTAAGCAGGCTGGCAGATAGGAAGNTCGAGGGTAGAGAGCTGCCTGAAGCCAAGGAGTGGTGAATGTCAGCACACCGAGAGTCTTGTGGAGATACTAGCATCACCAGTAACAAGAACCAATTTAGGCTGAGGCCCCAGCTCTGTGAGGCAGATAAATGGAGAACAGCCTGGGGTGGGAAGAAGAGTAAGGAGGAGAGTGAACAATGAGTTTTATATATATATATATAAAAGATGTGAGCTGCTGAAAGAGATGACAAACTAAGTGTGAGATGCAGTCTCATTTCTTTACACACACATATCTTACACACACACACATACACGTTTGATGAAGCTCACAGGGGCTTAACACAGAACAATGATAAGAAGTTTTGCCCTCTGGCTGTAATGAAAAGAAAATGGCAAAGCTACAAAGAGAAGACAGTTACAGTGTCCTTCATGTCTTTCACACCCCAGAAGCTGTAATGGGAAGGCTGAATTAGAAAAATGAATGTTTATATGTAATGTGTGTAATATTGCTAAGAAACAAACCTGGTAATAGTGTGAGAATCAGGTTATGTGTATCATACAGTGGTCACTATGTGTTAGTGTGTCAGTGTGAATAATCTTCATAAAAATCTTAAAAGGTAGCTATCTTTATTATTCCTATTTTTTTTTGTCTTTTTATTGTATATGTGGGTGTTTTGCCTGCATGTGTATCTGTGCACCATATGCATGCAGTTCCCATAGAGGCCAAAAGAGGGCATCAGACCTTCTGGAATTACAGTTACAGAGGCTTGTAAGCTGCCCTGTGGGTTCTGGGAATTGAACCCAGAGACTCTGGAAAAGCAGCCAGTGCTCTCCAGCCCTTTTATATCTCTTTTGAGGTCTAGAGAGGAAAAATAATGAACACTACTGTGCAGGATAGTTTTANATCAACTTGACACAATCTAAAGTCACCTGAGAGGAATGAACNGGAATGAACCTCAATTAAGAAAATGCCTCCATAAAGATCAGGCTGCAGGCAATCCTGTACAGCATTTTCTTAATTAATTATTGATAGGTGAGGGCCTAGCCCATTGTAGGTGGNGCCATCCCTGGGCTGGTGGTCCTAGGTTCTATAAGAAAGCAGACTGAGCAAGCCATGGTGAGCAAGCCAGTAAGCAGCATCCCTCCTTGGCTTCTGCNTCAGCTCCTGCNTCCAGGTTCCTGCCCTGCTTGAGCTCCTGTCCTGACTTCCTCCAATGATGGACTATGATCTAGAAGTGTAAGCCAANTCAACCTTTTCCTCCCCACCTTGCTTTTGGTCCTGGTGTTTCATTGCAGCAATAGAAACCTAAGACANCTGCCCTTGAAGGAACAGTGCCTGGTTCCAACACAAGCTGGCCATCTTGGTTTCTAACAACCTGAAACAAGCTCCTTCTCATGATAAGGAACTGACTCTGAAGGTGAAGGAAAAACAGCAGAACATGAAAAAAAGGCACAAAGGTGCTGTCATGGTTAGATGCTGGATTCATTCATTCAACTACCTATTGAATCCCAATTATGTGCCAAGATTTTCCTACATGCTGAAGACTGCATGCAGATCTCACAAATTGGAGAGAATATATCCTTATATGAATATATCCTTATATGAATATATCCTTATATGACATAAAATGTTATTCTCTGTGGGTGTGATAGGCCCCAAACACTACATTTGGGGATCTGCATTCTTCCATATGTTNAACATCCTACTGGCTCTCTGATGAAATGTTACCAACACTATGAGGCTTGGGAGCCGGGGTTCACTGTTGACCAGCTATGCAGAGGACAGGAATAATATTGAGCAGATGAGACAGGGTCCTGCCCCAGGGTTGCCATGGACCTTGTACCCAACTATGAGTGTTAGCCTGTCTGGAGTACAGTGTGAAAAACAGATAGCCTGCATTGGACACCCTTTGAAGTTCAGCTCTTACACCATATGCAGAGCCTGANCAGGACCCAAGCTGCTCAGGCTTAGAACACACAGTCATGCTCAAACTGGCAGCAACAACACCAGGGAAACTCCAAAGAGCTGCATCTGATGCAGCAGGAACAAGTTAGCCAAATTTCCGCAGTCAGTGTCTTTTTGAGAGGCACATAAAGAACATTCTAGTCTTGTTCTGGCTTCAAGCCTCTATCCAGCAGGGTTGTGGGTGAGAGGAGCATCTACTGGGAAAGCTGTACAAAAATGTTCAACAGGGGTAACACCAATAGGGACCAATGGGATCCAGGCAGGACCAATGGGGACAAGATCTTCTTTGAAAACTTGGTGATGTCTGGGTGGGATGCTACAGCAGCCTTCCAAGGTCAGCACAGTAAAGGAAAAAA
>LZPO01017873.1:20235-30905 GCA_001675575.1 Neotoma lepida | reverse complement strand
GTTATGCTTTCTCAGCTTCCATATTGAGGTAAAAAAGCCACCCATCTGTTTCTTAAATTTCTCCCTCCTTGGACACTATCAAGGAGACAAGAAGTAGATCTTCCTTATAAATGCTTTGAATGTCCTTTTTACTTTCTCCTAGCCAGAGTCACTCCCACATCTACCTTCTCCGCTGAAGTAAAAGAATAGTACCTATGTTGAGTTTTGTCCTTCCTCCCAGTGCTCAGCTAATGGCTTTCTTAGAGAGTGAAGCTTAAGATACCCAGCCAAAACCAAAACCAAAGCCCACTCAATTACTGAACTGTGAGGCCAACTGTCTGTTTTCCAAGAATCCTCAGCCAAAGGGCTTCTGCCTTTANGNATGTCAGGAGGGAAGTGGAAGGGATAGTCTCAATTTTAGCTGAGGATTGTAGCTCAAATGGGATCCAGTATTCAATACCTGGGTGAGGAATGAATAAAGGTGATTTTGCTAAAGAAAAATGAATGCAGAAGTTTTTACAGTATAAAATGGATCTCATATATGACTATGAATCAGGTAGTAAGAAATGCACAGAGATCTAACACTCAGATAAAGCAAGAAATGGGCCTCACATAGTTACACAGGGGCTATGTGGCTTGGAGTGCTCATCAACTATCCCAAGACCTGACTTGCTTTTAGAAAATTCTAATTTACAGATTGATTTCTGGAATTAGCCCTTCACTGGGCATTGGCATTACTCTTTCCACTGTAGGTTAACCTACTGACCAAGGACATATAGGAAGTGCTATTTGTGTTGCAAGGACTTGTGGGTAAAAGTCTGTGACATTCACAGCTTTCTTGGTGGATGCAGCANNCAGAGGCGTCTGGAATCTCTTTCAAAGAGTTTCTGCAATAAAGTGGAGGCTTTCAAATAGCTTCCCAAATTTTAGCCTGGGACCATTTTATTACTTTAATTTCCCAAACTAGAGTAAGGGGAATTCTCAGCGATCACTCCTTACAGGCAAGTACAGCAGCTGGCACACATCTGCCTTGCTGCCCCAGTGTCTGCAGTGGGCAGTTATGTCCAAGTTCCAGCCTTTGAAACTTTGATGGAAGCCTAACTTGCCTGCTCTACCCTGGAGCCATCAGAGTAGGGTGAATTAATGCCCTCCAGCCACGCCAGTGGTCCNAGCCTCCAGCCAGAAAGCAGTGGCCACATGAAAGAAAGTGGAAGAGCCTCAGTGCCTTTATCACTTGATGAAACTGTAATCACCTTTTCCTATAGGCATCTTCCTGTTTTCCCTGGAGGGGGCTGTTTAACAGCTACATTGGTGTAGAGATGCCAGCTTAGTGCAGCACCTCCTGCCAGCCCAGGAGGGTCCTGTGCTCAGCAGGCATCGGTGTGCTCACCCAGGATTCTGGATGGGAGGCAGTTTTGATCTGACAGAGGCTATAAAGAGAGCACTTAAGGACCCAGACTCCTGGATGTGAGAAAGACATCCATTTTTTTTTTCCCTAGGACCACAGCAGCCTGACACAAGTGAGCTTAGGACACAATATTCAGGGAGCTGTTCACCCTCAGGTCTATGTGAGTGGTTCATTTTGATCCTGGTCTTACTTGGGGCTAACAGCATAAGTATAGGTGTGCACGCTCACTTGTGTGTGTGTGTGTGTGTGTGTGTGTGTGTGTGTGTGTGTGTATACATGGTGGTAGTCAGGGATTCCCAAAGTATGGCTCCCAGATCAGTAGAAGCAGCAGTGGTCCTAGTATCTTGGAACTTGTGAGAAATTCTCAGGCCTCAATCCAGACCACTGAATCAGACTCTCAAGAAGGGAAAGGAAACTATTGGAACATGCCCGCCAGGTCATCCTGATGCTTTCTTAAAGAAACTTTGGGAATCCTTGCAAACTAGAGAACAATGCTCCCAAAGTCACTGCCACAACGTATGCAGAGCCATCCTTCAAACACAGAGTAGAGAACAGAATGGGAGTGATAAAGTCCTTCCTAAAGCCACCAGCAGGGCAGTGACCCCTTCAACAAGTTGATCTTGTCATGTATGCCTAAGTAAACTGCACTCAAGACCTGGCAAGTGTTGGAGACAAAGATAATTACTGACTTAGTACCTTCCAGTTTCTTTCCCTAGCTGAACAGTTCAGTACTGGTCACTCAGTCAACCATGTAACTGTCTGAAGGCTCAGATTCTCATGCCAGTGCTATTATCAGCCACCTGTGCAGGTCAGGGAAGCTCATGTGGGCCAGGCTCCCAATGACTCATGGATGGGCAGGGAGAGTTGCGGTGAGTGATAGCTCCTACATCCTAAGCAAGATCCTATTCCAGGGAGCCAGGCTGGATGACTTGAACTTGAGGACAACTGAGTTGGGAGGAAGGTCAGCTGGCTTCCTTTATGGCAGCATGTCTTCTAAAGGAGTCTACTCCAAGCCCAAATAAATAGTCTACAGTATCAAGCTTCAAAATGATGATGACAGGAGCAGAGAAAGGAAAGGAGGAGAGACACCAGTGCCTGCTTTGGAATGTTTTTACTGTAAACTGGGTATGAAGACACATCAGACTTCTTTTCATTTAAATTTTGTCCCAGGAACTCAAGCAGTGTGGAGTACCGAGACTATGACCAACTGGCCCCAGCCCAGTGGCTTCAGGTACTCCGTGTTGGAGTTGACTGGTTTGACCAGTGCTGAATTAGACACCAGATGGTAAAGGATGAATCAGAGGCAAAACTACTGTCGGGGGTGGACCTGAGCGGGAGGTCTTAGAACTGAGGGCCCTCACAACAGTGTGGAAACATTTCTGCAAAGCTTCCGGAGAACAATCCCATCGACTTTCTCAGCTCTGGCACGTGCCCGCTGAAGACCAGCCAGGCTAACGGCCTGCAGGGGGCACAAGGCTAGTGGTGACAATCATTAGCATCATTAACAGAACACCCCCCTCCCACCTTTGTCCCTTTCAATAGGGTATGCTGGGGGTAGGAGCATGCTCAGAGCCAGGTACACAGCCGTCCCTTCCTCTTGGTTTTCCTGGCTGCTCCTTGCTGCAGGAGGGGTTGGAAGGAGGCTTCATGACTCACAGTTTTCCTCCCAAAGGGAACTAACTCCAAGATAACTTTACTTCCGGGGGGCGGGGGGAGGGAAGGGCAAGCCATGAAGAAAGTTCACCTCGGGCACCTTTCCATGGAGCCCCCTTACCTTCCTCATTTAGAATCCAAGGCAGAAATGCAAACACCGAGTCAAAGCCACAAGTACCCTCTTCAAAGGCACAGGAGCCAGCGGGCAAGTCCAGGGCACTGGCAAGCTGCAAGGCTGCGGGCACAAAGGGACTTTCAGTTTGGGTTTCAGGGGCAGCATTGCACCAGCCCTGGGGACTACCTGGTGAAGGTTGAGGAGGCATGCGGAAAGGAGGGATAGGATGCATGACCTCTCTCAACACTCCAGGGACCCTCCTCTGTGCAACTCCATGCCCACCCCCATCCCAAGCTTGACCAGGGCAGAGAGCTTAGTGGCTGCGAATGATTCAAAAGAGCCGTTGGATGACTGAGCCAACACCGTTAGCCCCACCCTGCCAGCCCAAGTAGGAGAGAGTTTCCAGGACGCCCTGAGGGGGTCTCCCTGTCAGTTCTTACCTTGCACTACCAACAGGATTCCCCCTAGCAGCATAGTTGCACACTTCAAGCAGGAAGCCCCTGAGAGGGCTGCTGGCTCACTAGGACCCGTTGCTCCGAGGGAAAGGAGAGNGAGAGGCAGGGAGCTGGGGACCCGCGGAAGATGCCACAGGCAACAGCTAGCTGCTCAACTTCGTAGAGCCCGCGGAGCCGCAAGCCAAGACGCCTGTATGCAGAGCGTGCCCAGCTGGGCCAGCTTGTAGCCCAGCTGGGCGCGGGACGACCGCCGGGCTGGACAGGGAGGAGACAACTGCACACTTGGGAAGGGCTAGCCACCAATGTGGGGAGAGGAGAGGTCAGCACTCTGTGCGTCCAGAATTTTAAAGCTGGGGACCAGACCTCTTGCACACACTTGGAAGGGGCCGTCCCTCTGCTGGGTTGCGACCAGAGGCTCCTGCCCCGCCCATTCGCGGTGGGAAACAGCTTATTTCAGGGGACAGCCTTCCCCACATCTAGCTTGTCAATNTCTCGGGACTGATCCTAATTTTAACCACTTTTCCTCAGATTGGAAGGGGATGGAATTCTGCTAGGGCTTTCTAGAGGAAATTTTGGATATGGTGGGGGTGGGGGTGGGNTAAGCTTCAATTTTCAGAAGGTTCAAAATTAATGGCCCAGTGTTGTTAACCCTGGAATAGCACCCCCCATTTTTAGCCAGAGGAATGTCTGGCATGCTTGGTGCTCAGCATTCCCTGGTCCAGTGAAATGGGGGGCATTCCTCTTCTCCAAACAGCCATCATAGTGGAAGGTTGGGGAGGGGGGTCACTTCCTTGAGATCTATTTGTTACAAGTTTGAGCCTGAGCAAGTCTCCAACAACGTCCTCACCCANTAAATTAGATTTCTCTGCTCCTTTATCTTCTTTGTAAATTTGTGCAAGCAATTCTGTGACTAGAGTAGAGTTTTTTTGTTTGTTTTTGTTTTTTATCCCCCNAAAAGGTCCATACTTGGGTCTCCAATCCAGTACTCTTGGAATGGGACTCATGATTCTGTACATTTCTAATCAATTTCCAGCTGTGGCTGGCCTGGCACCACCAAGGGCCACTGGTCTGAAACACTCCTGTTTNGCTGTCAAAGCTCTGCTCAGTTTGATTTCTCAAGGTTGTTCTCCCTATCTTCCATCAGCAGCTGTCTGTCTCCTCAAGTCTAGATAGATGCCCTGTCTCCCTGACCCTTGACACTAGAGTGACCAAAACTCTTCCCTTAGTCTCCTGCTTCCTTCTCTTCAGTGCTGTACTCAGTCNCACTGACTTAAATGTGACCATTGGTTGATGACTCTCAAACTTATCCTAGCCCCAGAAGCTCAGCGTGGCAGGCCCCNGTCTCACTGTCACCTCCGTTTCCATTTGGATTCTTGTGAGTTGTCTGGTACTTAACAGGTCACAAAGCCAACGCCTCACGTCCTCTAACTTCCTCTTCCACATCTAAGTTAACATTTTCCAATTGCTGAGGACGGAAAAACTTTAGAGTCAAGAGTCATGTCTGACTGTTCTCCTCCTCCCAAGACAATGCCAAGTCTTACCTATTCAGAACGGACAGCACATCAGGTAGTGCCCTGCTCCATGTTCCTAGTCAGGCCCTGATTGATCCATGCTGGCAATTTTATCAGTCTGGGACACCACAGTGGCCTCCTGATCCCAATCTTCCCACTTCTGCCTTGCCCACCACATTTCCTTCTTAACAGAGTCGTTAGGGCCTCCCTTTAATACAGAAATAGGCCCATATCATTCTTTGCTCCAGACCCAACAATTTCCCACATCATTTACCAAAATCCAAATTCTTCACAAGGACCTGTCAAGTCNTACCAAACCTCTTCTCATCCTCTTACTCCTCAGCCCTCAACAGCTCGACTTGCTTCCCTCCTGCCAACAGTCCAGCTGTGTTCTCTCAGCTGCACTAGCCATTCCCACTGTTCAAAACGCTCTTCCCCAAAGACACTTTGCTGCCTGGTTAGGTCTGGTGTCTGACTCTGGTGTCACTTTAGTAGTGGAAAATCTAATAGCCATCTCCTTAAATTGGAAAAGTATCTGGGATCCTGTAGATGGAGTTTTTCATCAGACCACAGGTTCCCAAATAACCACGCAGAGACTTCTTATTAATTATAAAAGATCAGTCAATAGCTTAGGCTTGTTTTTAGCTAGCTCTTATAACTTAAATTAACCCATTTCTCTTAATCTGTGTGCTTCCCTGAGGCCTGTTTACCTCATCTATGAACTTCCACATTGCTTCTTCCACATCTAGCTGGTGACCCCTCAGACTCTGTCCTCCTTCCCAGCATTCTCTCTGTCCCCAAAATCCTGCCTAGCTGCTGGCCATTCAGGTTTTTTAATTAAACCAATTACAGTGACATATATTCACACAGTGTAATGGAATATTCCACAGGATCCTATTTTGAAGTTGAGACATATTTTCATGAATTTTCTGTACGTTATGACTCAAAGGATCAGAAACTGGTTCGGCATATGCCACTCACTGTGTTTATATACATTTCCTCAGTTAGGAGGGGAAATGAACATTTATTATATATGCTATTATAAATATTTAATAGAAATAATCTCATTTGACCATAAGATGTTGGTTAATGGTTGCTATTACAGTTTAGATCTGGAATGCTCCTGAAAGACCAAATAAAAGGTTGGTTCCCAACCAGTGCTACGAGGAGATAATGGAAGATTAAGAGGTGGGGCCTTCTAGGAGGTCCTCAAGTTGTTGAGGTCTGCCCTTAAAGAGGCAGTGAGATCCAAGCTTGTTCTTCTTTCTNTCTTCAAAATATTGATCATAGACTCAACAGCTTTGCTCTGGCACATGGCCCAGAAACCTCCAAAACGTGAGCCTAAAGAAAACTGTCCCCTTTATAAGTTGATCACCTCAGGTATTCATTGCAATAACAGCAAGGTGACTAGGACAATGAGCCTCACTTAATAGATGGGGAAACTGAGGTACAAGGTCTAGTGACAGCACGTGGTAGAGACAGACTCAAACCCAGCCATAGGAGCCTCCTTTGCCTTATGTTCCATGTTGGCTTCCTGTTCATAGGTGATACTTTCTGATGGATGCAAACATTCAGAGACAGATATGAATCCATTTGAGCTTCAGGACACTGTTTTCAGCTTCAAAAGCCACTGTCAAACCGGTGCTCCTTTTCTCCAGTACCTATAGAATATTTGAAATATTTAGAATTTCCTTAGAATTCATGTGTGCATCCCAAGTTGTAAGAAAGTAAAAAAAAAAAAACTTCAAAACCTTAGGAAGATAGCCAAAAAAATAATTAAAATACGTTTTAAAACCTTAAGGCCACAGCACCTATGGCCACTTAAGGAAAATAGGATCATTAGACACCAGCACAAACTCAGTGAAGTAAAATTCCCACCCAGTGTATAATTGCGTGGTCCCTCAGCCACTGGTGTAGGTTGGCCACCTGATGTGTAGTTCAGTGTACAGGAAGTTTACTGGGAGGTGCCCTGGGATCAATGCCTATGGNAGGAAGGAGAAGGCACAGGATTGGGCTAAGAGAGAAGTAAAGTTTGAATGCAAACCCCACACACCCTGTTCTACCCAAAGACACTCAAGGTAAAATAGCCAACCTGATCAACTCCATGATAGACTGGAGTGACCAGGCCTTTGTACTCTACCTCTGTCAGTCACTGGATGTGGCCTTTCTTGGGACAAGAGTGATCTTGAGCAAGGGGGTTCCTAGTGCTGAGGCTGACCAGAAGAAGTGGATAGCTAGAGACTGTTTGATGACAATGTTCCTATGACTGAGATGACAGATCCTTTCTTGGAGGACATGAGGAACATATCACGTCCACTACAAGCCTTTGTACAGGAGGAAGAGGTATTGTAGAAGGCAGGCAGAGGGTTGAGGAAGGAATCAGAGAATCTAGGAGTTCTGTGCATCAGCCCTTGTCCTTTGGTCACTATGCATGGAGCCCACACAGCTGCAGTACTGTCTTATCATTTAGAGAAGGAGAATCAGGGTCCNGGGACCCAGAACTCTATCTCCTAAGACTTAGTTTAGTCAAAGGATCAATAATGCCTGTAAATTTCTGGCTGAAAAAAAGCACACAGATTTAGCAACTATAGTAGGTTAATAGTGCCCTCCCCAATGAGTTATGTATATATCCTTAAGCTCATGACTGTGACCTTATTTGGGAAGAGAAGCTATATGCTTAAGTAATCAAGTTCGGGATGTTAAAATGAGATCACCTTGGATTACCAGATGGGCTGAGTCAATGGTAAATAAGTGTTGTAAGAGGCAGAAGAGAAGTCAGACATGTGCAGCAAATCACAGAAAGATGGAAGAGGAATTGGACTAATGCANTTCCAGGAATGTATGGGGCCTTTAAGCTGGAGGGGATGAAAAATAGATTTCTCCCCAGAGCCCTGCCCTGGAGGGGTAAGCTTTGCAGATCTGTTGATTCTGAACTTCTGGCTCTAACACTGCAAAAGTTTTAGTCATTTGTTCTGCGCTCTCTCTCTCGCTCTCTCTCTCTCTCTCTGTATGTGTGTGTGTGATATAAACATGTGCCAGGCATCTAGTGTGCCTTCTCTTATTTAATTTATGCAATACCTCTGTGCAGTGGATGCGGTTATTATACTTATTTTATAAACAAGGAAACAGGTCAAGAGTGGTCAGCTGACTTGCTCAAGTTTACACTTAACTCACCAGGATTTGACTGCAGATGTCTGACTCTGACAGTTGTGCACTGCACCCACAGCCCTCTGCCCCGAGGCCTGCTTCTTCTAACAGGGGCTGCAGCCCACACTGGAGAAATGACCTGCTCTCTGTGTTAGAATACACACCATAGTGGTCTCTCGTTGGGTTTGGGCCACCCCCACTGTTATTTATCAGGTTCTGTGCTTTCTCTAGCATCACTTCTGGCCTGGAGATTTCCAAATTCAGGCTTCCTAAGAGAGGCAGGTGATACGTTGATGCTGCTTGCAGGAGATCCTGTCACTGTTTGCTGTCTTCTCCATACCTGGAAAAAGCTCCGGAAGAAGCTGACCTGGGGAAGAAGGAAGCAAGCCAGGNTTTGCAGTTGCACCACATGCACTGTGCTGTCCCAGCACAGAGTCATCTGCAGCACCCACATTCCCTTCTGTGGATGGCTCTCCCTTCCTCTCATTCTTGTGCAATATCATAGGAATATAAGTTCAGCAAATGTTTCCTGAGTGCCTGCTATGAACCAGGTATCATGCTTGGGGCTAGAAGCCCAGATGAACAGGACAAAGTCTCTGCCTTGGAGATAGAGAAAGAGCCAATGAGAAAGTAATTTGAAGAGAATGTGTTGGTGAGATAGAACAAAGTCATACAGAATAATCAAGGTGTCTTAGTCAATGTTCTACTGCTGTGAAGAGAAACCTTGACCACAGCAACTCTTATAAGGGAAAGTGTTTCATTGGAGCTCACTTACAATTTCAGAGGTTTAGTCTGTTTTCATCATGGTGGGAAGCATGGTGGCACACAGGCAGACGTGGTGCTGGAGCTGGAGCTGAGAGTTCTACATCAGGACCTGCACGCAGCAGGAAGAAAGAGAGACAATGTGCCTGACATGGGCTTTACACCCTTCCTCCAACAAGGCCATACCTCCTAATCCTTCTCAAGTATTGCCACTCCCAAATGACTAAGCATTCAAATATACGAGCCTATGGGGGCCATTCTTATTCAAACCGCCACACAAGGGGTCAGAAAAGGAACATAAATGAATAAAATGATCTGGTACCAGGCACTGAACTGGAAAGACAGGTCAGCTGGGGCAGGGGGGTGGGTATCTACTCTGGCCATTATTCAAAAGAAGATTGATATCCAGGTCTTTGTGAACAGCTCCTGGTTTTCAAATGTTGTTTGCTAACTTAAAACAAAGGAGAATGGAGCTTCTAATAAAGCAGAACAAAACTTGTCAGAAGTTTAAAATTTTATTCTTTAGCTGCAGTTTGCAGCATGAAGATAGAACATGGAGATAGGGTGGGAAACGTCGCTGCCCACCCTGCCAGAGTCTGTAGCCAGCACATGTGGCCAGTCCTGCTCCATAGAAGACAAAATTGAAATAGAGTCTTACAACTTTCCCCAAAACCACATTTCTCTAAGTGATAAGAAGCCATTGGGTTGCCTCCCAGCTGGCCTGTGATTGGATGGGCAGAAAGGACTTTGTAACAGTCCCAGGCACCACACTCTTAGTACTCACTGTGCTTTAATTGCATTCTCTCATGTTAGATAGCTTTGAAAAATATTGATATATCTTTTCTCTTCCCTTAGTACCTACGTCTCCTCTGATATATGTCACAACATTGTGTTTGGAGTTTGTGGTGGTTTGAATGTAACTGGGACTTTTGAAGTTGGACTAAATGCATTTTGCATTATGATATTNTTAGAAGTTTATAGGGGCCAGGGAGTGGAAAGTGGTAGTTTGAATGTGATTGACCCCATAATCTCATAGGGAGTGGTTCTCTTAAGGTGTACTTTGTAGGAGTAGGTATGGTATTATTGGAGGAAGTATGTCACTGCAGGCTTTGAGGTCTCATAAATGCTCAAGCCGTGCCCAGTGTCTCAGACCACTTCCTGTTGCCTGAAGGTCAAGATGTAGGACTTGCAGCTCCATCTCCATCCAGCACCATGACTGCCTGCACCCTACCATGTCACATCATGGTAATAATAGACTAATCCTCTGAAAATGTAAGCCACACAATTAAATGTTTTCCTTTATAAGAGTTGCCATGGTCATGGTGTCTCTTCACGACAATAGAAACCCTAACTAAGACATAGNTTTTNTCTCTCATTATTCCTGTTTCTCTTCATCTCTCATTTTCTTCCTTCTTCTCCCCTGCCCCACCTCTGCTGTGTGTCAAGTCCAAAGGAAACTCCATTTCCCCAAATTCTGATGGTTAGACAAAAGCCAGCATTCCTCAGGAACTGGTGAAGCTGGTTCCCTCTACCAAAGGAGCCATTTCCCTTACCACTGGAAGAAGGGACAAATGACTCTCTGTGGTGCCTATTAGCATACCAAAGTGCATGCTGGCCTCCAGGCTCCCTCAGTATCACAA
>LZPO01017873.1:0-15427 GCA_001675575.1 Neotoma lepida | reverse complement strand
TGTGTGTGTGTGTGTGTGTGTGTGTGTGTGTGTGTGTGTGTGTTGCAGGCACAGTACCACTGAGCAGCTAAGCAATTACTAATTACTAATACCAACTCTTTCAGTGCAAAGAGCCCAACACCAGGTTCATAATGTTGAATGACATTGGTTCTAACAGATTTCCCCAGTATCCAAGGTCACCAGTTAGAAGAAACTTAACCTCCAGAATTGCAAGACACTTCAGTGATGAAGGGCAGTGAATTATGACTTTAGCTGTACACTGGAACCACCTGGGGAAGGGGGTTCTTTTTTTAATACAAAGGTTATGATTAGAGGTATAATTCAGTGGCAGAATGCTTGGCCCTACGTTTGAGTCTCAGCATGGAGAAATAATAAATAAACAAGAACAACTTTTAAAAGATTGCCCTCATCAGATCAATTAAACCAGAATTCCTGGGATAGAACGAAGTATTATAATTCTGTTGATTTGGGTTAAGACTTGTGGTAGTTTGAATAAAAATGGACCCCCCCGCCATGGCTCACATATATTTGAATGCTTGGTTCCTAGTTGGTGGAACTGTTTGAAAAGGATGTTTGCTGGAGGCAGTGTGTCACTGGGGGGTGGGCTTTGAGGTTTCAAAAAGCCCACACCAATCCCAATGAACTCTCTCTGCCTCCGGCTTGGGTATCAGATGTAAACTCTCAGCTACTGCTCCAGCACCATGTCTGCCTGCCTGCTGTCATGATGCCCACCATGACAGTCATAGACTCATCCTCTGAAACTGTAAGAAAGTCAACAATTAAGGGCTTTCTTTAATAAGTCACCTTGTGTCTCTTCACAGCAATAGAACAGTGACTTAATCTATTCATCATCATCAAAATTAAGTAATAATATTATTCATAGGAGTGAAATAAACTGTTTAAAGAGCAGGACCATGCTTTTTCAGAGGTATGAGCAAAATTTTCATAGAGAAGCCATTGCCTCAGGAGTCAGGTAGACTGGGTTCTNTTTTGGTGGAAGCTCCACCTCAGCCCTTGGCACCCTGGTATCCATACACCCAAAGAGTCTGTAATATTCTAGTGGAAGCTTCGTCTCAGCCCCTGGCACCCTGGCATCCATATACCCAAAGAGTCTGGAATGTTCCGGTGGAAGCCCCACCTCTTTGCCCAGACCCTGCCCCTCAGAAAGTCTCACCAAACACAGTTCCTCCCCCAGAGATGCTCTAGACCACTCCCATAGGGTATTTAAACTGCCCCCCGAAAACAGACATGTGGTTTTCAGTCTCCCTTCCCTGTCTGCTCTCTGGGGTCCAGAGAATCACCAGGGAATACTTTACCCATTAAACTGGGGCTTTTTCTCATTTGGTCTGATTTGGTCTGATTTGGATTGCTGTATCGGCAGAGAGGCTTATCAGGGTGCAAAAACTTTTCAGGCTCAACTTGTAGCTTGTCACTGTCTGCAAACCTGGAACCTATTACTTGGTCCCTTGTTTTCTTCCTATTTAAAAATGGAAATAGTAACAGTACCATCTCACAAGGCAGTCATGAGAGCTAGTTTGAAATGTATTACCCAAGTGCTGCAAACTTCATTTGGCATGCTGCCCAAGTACTGTACACACAGTTGCTATCACTTTCTCACAGCACAAGCTTTTCACAAGTCCAGGCTTATACTTGAAATTTATGAGACAGTTTACCTGTTAAAATAGGCTTTCATATGGGATTCTGCCTTTGGGATGAGTGGCACAGAAATTAAAAATGTATGTGTGCTAATTGGGCAATTAATAATCTGCAGCTTGGATGTTATGTCAGAAAAGACGAATGATCTCAGCTCCTGAATGGATGCCATTCCAGGAACCAACACCTAGGACATTAAAAATGGTCATGTGGAAAATGGCTCTAGGGTTAAAATGAAAATCTTTTCTTGATGACATGGAATTGCACTTATGAATCTGCATCTAACATTGTTGTATTTCAGGGGCTGAAGGGAATTACCTTAAGCCTTCATTACAGCTCCGGGGATATAAAAAAAAATGCTTTCTGAAAGAAAGCAAACAGATGAGAAGAACAGAGGAGGAAGTCTTAGGTGAGTGATCTTGATTTTTAAACATTTAGAAGCCCCTATAAATTCCCCCCAGACCCCCAAAGTTGATTTTAAAAAATCACCCACTTACAATTTTATACACTCTTAACCTTTTTATTTTGTTAATGGATGTTGTATTTGTTTGGTCACTTACAAGAGATTTAAGTTAGATATCTGGATATTTACCCTAATGACTTAGAATGAGTCTCATGTGGGATGGATTGCTCCTGAGGGACACTGGCTCCTCACCTGTGAGCTTCACTAAAGAGCAAGGCAATAGGTCTGGAATGGCTTCTAGCTGTGTCAATGCCTTCTAGCATGGCTGCCTTCTCCGTTTCCAATGTTTCCATTCCGAGTATCATCAGAACCTTCTAGATGGGGAGAGCTCCACTAGAAATGCTATTCACACGGTCTTCATCAGGTTCCTGTACCTACTGATAGTTTTGCTGTTATATTCCTTCCTTCAAGGATCATTTTTCCCCCTTAAATCTTAGAAACACATCCCTTAGTAACTCTTTCAGCCAAGCTCTACTAGAAGTCAATTCTCCTAGACTTTGGAAGTATCTGCCCTAGATACTTCTGACTTCTAGATTCAAGTTCTGGCCCAGGAGGTGATAACGCATGCCTTTGACCCCAGAAACTCAGGAGGCAGAGACAGGCAGATCTCTGTGAGTTTGAGGCCAGCCTAGTCTACAAAACGAGTTTCAGGAAACCCTGTGTTGACAAACAAAAACACAAGACAAAACAAAACAAAACAACAAAAACAAACAAAAAAGTTCTGGATGAATAATTATTTTGCAATGTATAAATCTATAAATACACAGAAAATAAGAAAGGAGACAAAAATGAAAACCTTGGAAGCCCCAAAGAACATGACCAATAAAAACTGATCAAGCAAGCTGAAGAAGGTCAAACTGGAAGCTGCCTCCCTTTTTGTTGAAGGATCGTCAGGAATGCAGAGAATGGTAACATTGGACAGAGCTGTTCATGGGAGTGAAGAACATGGCTTGAAACAGGGAGGGTCAGGACCTAGAGAAACACTGCTGCCCTAGACTCCTTCCTCACCTCTTACTCCTGATGATGTCTTTCAACCCTAGCAAAAGAATGATTGTTGTTAGTGGCTTTTACTCTTTTTAGGGGGGCCTGCCACCTAGCTACCAAATAAATTCACACACGGAGGCTTATTACTACTTATGAATGCCTGGCCTTGGCTTGGCTTAGTTTCTTGCCAGTTTTCCTTAACTTATCCCATCTACCTTTTGCCTCTGGGATTTTCCTGTTCCCTTACTTCTATAAATTTTACTCTTACTCTGTGGCTTGCTATGTAGCTGGGTTGCTGGCCCCTGGAGTCCTCCTCCATCTCTGGCTGCTTCCTTCTTCCTTTCTTCCCACATTTCTCCCTCTATATACTCTCTCTGCCTGCCAGCCCTGCCCATCCTTTCTCCTGTCTTGCTATTGGCCAGTTCTTTATTAGACCATCAGGTGTTTTACACAGGCACAGAGTTAAACAAATACAACACAAGCAAAAGTAACAAACCTTAAAATAATATTCAACTACAAATGATATTTACTTTCCAGAGAAAGAAAGACAAAGTCCACTGGGCTGGACAGTGCGATTGAGTTATACACATGTATCCACTATAGGCTCCCGTGGAAAGAGATGATGATGGAGACACTGGGGGCTGAGACTCACTCTGAGTCCTATCTGCACACTTTCAGAAGGGCTTCATCCAGAACCTTTCTTTCCTGGTAAAAGAACTGGAAAGATAGAAAAACCATCTCTGAGGACTCTGATGGGTCCACGAAGAAAGACAGAACCATCCTGATACCCAGGTTTCCTAAAGAGCATGACTCAGCTAGATCACTTGCCCTGGCACTTAACTCAGAACCTCACATCCACTTTTAAATTCTCCTACAACTAGACAGGATCAGACACTCAAGACATGAGAGAGGACTCTGACATGCAAGATAGAGATCAACCAGGCAAACTACAAATAGAGAAAATAAATAAATGAAACAGTTTAGAGGAAAAATAAACTATGTTGGGAGAGAAAACTTCAAAATAAAGTTATTATTAATGTCCTTAAAGAGATGAACAGTGATATGAAATCCCAGAAACAAGGTTGGAATGTTACTTCAAAAGCCATGTTCAGAGAACATAAAAGAACTCTCAGAAATTAAAAACATGGCAGAATTAAAACTCTCAACAGAAAGCTTGGAAAGGCATGTTGAATCTACCCCCTAGGAAGCAGTGAAAAAGCAATTGAAAGAAAACAAAACCAATGATTATATAGAATATAACTATGTATTTATGTTAAATGTTACACTACATTATAGACCATGGTATTAATAAGGAAGCAAAGCCAGGCAGGTCTCTGTGAGTTCAAGGCCAGCTGGTCTACATAATGTGTTGCAAGCCAGAAAGAGATACACAGTGAGACCCTGTCTCAAAACAAACCAAAACAACAATATTGTATTAATCAATCTAGGAAGGTCAGTATCTGCATAGAACTGCAGAAAAAGAGATAAAGAAAATAAATGAGAAAAAATGAATGATTTAAGAAAAATTCTGTGAGTTTCCAAATTGAATAGCTCACAAAATTCCAAGAACAATGCATGAAATAGACTCCTACCAAGGCACGGCTTTAAGAACTACCAGGAAAAGGGGGACAAGAAGATCTTAAAACCTTTCAAAGGGCAAATTAAAGTCATACATGCTCAAAAACCAATCAGACTTACAATGGTGTAAATATTGATGATTGAGCTAAATAAAACTATACTATGACTATTAAAATATGTGGGTATGGGAAGTATACATGTATATAGTTGGGGCAAAAGGAGAGAACTCCCTACCAGTTACTTTTCTTTCTGTTTTGTCAAAATACCCAACTGCAGCAACTTAAAGAAGGAAGGATTTATTTGAGCTCAAGGTTTAAGAAGGGAAATGGTCTACCATGATAGAGAAGGTGTAGCTTGGTCACACTGCACCTATAGTCAGGAATCAGAGATGAACACTGATAATAATTCAGTCCCTGTAGGGAAAATGGGCTGGCTAAAGAAACCCACCCTGACCATGGAGCTCAGACCAGGGAAAGAAATAGAGCCTGGGTTTGGGACTTGAGCCAGAGAAATGAACACTTTATCTTCAAACCCAGAACTAAGGAAACATGCCCTGGCTCTGAAACTAGTACCAAAGTAACACTCTTGGTCCCTAGAATCAGAGTCAGTGAAAGATATGTACCCTGGCCTTAGAATTAGTGTCCAAAAGCTAAGTAAGGCCAGTGAAGGTAATACAGTTTGACTCTCACATCAGGGCCATCTTTGCCCCTAGCCCACAAAACCAACCAATCCCAGGGCAGGAAAAAATTAGCCAATCCCTGTTGACTCCGCCCCCAGGCCATCCTATATAAACTGCCCTGCCTGGGCAGTTGTGAGCTGTTTTCTCCACCCTGGTAGAGGGAGCTACTCTCCTGGACTCCTCCTTCCCAAATAAATCTCTTTCTCAAAAGAGTTTGGGTGTGAAGATCTTCATTCACTGGCACACAGAAGATCTTTGCTAGGACGTCCCACAGTGGACTGAGCAAAGAGGAGCTGAACAGAAGAACTTTGCTGAGATGTTCCACAGTGGACTGAGCAAAGAGGAGCTGAGTAACATCTTAAGCCAGAGAAGCAGAGCTCTACTAGGAAGCCCCCTTAAGTGGGGGCTGAGCAAAGCTCAGGTGTAGCAGCTTTCCAGGAGAGAAGCAGGATTGCTATATCCTGCAGGGAGACCATCCCCCATCACACCAGGTATAGCCTGACTCTCCTCAACAGTCAGGATACCCTTCCCTGCTGAAGCAGTTCATGCCTGACTCTCGCAAGCAGTCAGAATAACTTCCCCTCCAAGGCTGGGCTGACTCCTTGCAGCCCCAACCGTCAGAGCTATTCCAAGCAGCTCAAGCTGTCTGGGACACCTACAGGGCAAAGCTGTTCTGGGCAGCTCGAGGTGTCCGGGATACCTCACGCTCCAGGGCTGGACTGTTTCTTTGCAGCCCCAGCCTTCAGAGCCTACACAGTTGCAACTTTGTTGCTTACAGTCCCTAGCCTATGGAATTGTGCCATGAACCTTCAGGGTGGCTCCTCCCACCTCCAGTTAAACTTCTCCAGAACTGTCCTTATAGACTCCCCCAGAGGATTGTTCCCAAATCTTCATCTTCTGATATGGAAATCCTTATTTAATTATGCTCTGGCCTCTAATGAAATTGATGAGAAGTTTATTGAGAGTCTAGCTGTTAGTCTTCTGTATGCAATATATATTATCTGGCCTTTAAAAAGACTTGCTTGTGTCATTAGCTTTCTGTAGTTTCCCTCAATTTCCAACCATCATAGTGAAGATCTAATGGGCCTTGCTAAGATTTAGGATCTTTTAAGAATCCCTGTAGTGGGACTGGGGAAGTAGAACTGTCAGTAAAGTGCTTGCCGTGTAAGCTTGAGGAACTGAATTAAATCCCTAGCGTGCGCACACACACACACACACACACACACACACACACACACTCACACTCACACATACACTCACAAAGCAGATGCAACAGTACACACCTCTGATTCCAGTACAGGGGAGGCAGAGACAGGATGAGTTCCAGGTTCAGCGAAAGACTATGTCTCAAAATGTAAAATGATCTCATCTATGTGTGCATATACACACATGAACATGCTCACTTTCTCTCCTCTCTCTTCTCTCTCTCTGTCTCTCTCTCTCTCTCTCTCTCTCTCTCTCTCTCTCTCTCTCTCTAATATACATATTGTACAGGAGTGGAGTGGCATTATGGGCTATCAACATCCCTGGAAGAAAATTTATACCTACAAGGCTAAATCAATGGAGAGATGGTAAGAAGAGCCTTTGGACAATATTCAGAGTCACCATGAGTAATGAATCTTTCCCCAGAAAAAGCATGCTCAGTGCACTGAGGTTATGAAATGCTGTGGATTTGAAAGAGAACTGAAACCAATCCAGGCCTTGCAGTTCTTCCAGGAGCTGTAGAAGTGGCAGGAAGTGTCCTATGAAGCTTCCCCATCATCTCTTTGCTGCCTCACTTTCCCTTCCATCCTCAAATTACATAAGAGTTTAGGAGAGAATCCTGTGTATTGGCTGTCACCAGTAGTCTGTGTGAGACTCAACAGTGGCAGTAGGAGCATTTGGAATTAAACCCCTAACAAGTTATCTTACCTGGAATCAAGAATAGTAGAATAGACTTATCGACAGCAAAAATATCAAAAGCTTTCTCTTCATTTGGAAAACGGGTTTCAGAATCATTTTCTACTATTTTAGAGAAAAACCACACTGTCAATGAAAATGCAAATGAAGAAGAATAACCAAATGATAATTAGCGTAGGATGTTTTGACACTCCCAATTCCTTCATCTCCCACTGACCTTGAACAAGTCACTTCCCACTTCAGCTTGTGATTATTTGTTTTCCTAGCTCTACAGTGAAAATAGCACGGTAGCCATACCACCAAGTGGTTGGGAAATTCACTCTTGTAGACTCTCTGCTGCATATGAAAATGAAGAGCAGACATTTGTTCCTTTCAGATTTATAGAAAGTCTGTAAGATAACATATTCAGCAAGAATCATCAAATGTTCACTTTTGTGCACAAACCTTAGTCCACATAATGAAACGACACTTTATATAAAACTGTTGACATTATCCTTGTTATGGCTTTCAAAAGCCTAAACACACTGGTTCCCAGTTGCAATGCAACTCCACCCAATGCGTCCTGCCTCCTGTTGTCTTGGTGACCTGTTGGCATTGAATACAGAGGAGGGGAAGTAACCCAGCAAATGAGCAAGAGAGCAATCTTCCCTTCTTGCCAGAACCCTTGTTTTTGTTTCCTAATCTTGTTCATCCTCAAGCAATTAAGCTGCAAGACGGAATTCAGGCATGCTTTCCCAAGAACCCTCTCAAATGCCTGACTTTCAAAGACCTCTCTGGAGTTGAAGAAGCTTGCTTGATCCTTTACATGCACGTAGCATTTATTTTACTCTAAGAGGAAAATGATAAATCCATCAAGACTTTCGGGCTTAAATTGCTTTCAAAGACCCCCAACTTAATTAAAGGAGGACAATATACAAAAGAAGATGACCTTTTCCATATAAGCTATAAATATGCCATCATTAATGAATTTCATTACAAGAGAGACTACAACGAGCAATTGTAGTTTAGTTCAGCATTCAACTCCAGATGACTGGCAGACTTGGTGGTTATCAGTTTAAGTAGTTAAAATACTGTTATTATGCCATTCTTCTAAAATGGACATGAACATTAAAAATAAATTAATATATTCTAAAGCAAAAAGGTTTTGTTTAGAATTTAGGGGTCATAGTAATGATTCATCATTCTTTTTTTCAGCTAAAAATGGTAATCAGAGGGGAAGAATTATGAGGCTGACTGGGTTTCACTAAATCTTTCCTTGGAGTTACGTGAACCTTTATTATGTTACCCTGTTGAAGGGAATTAGTTTTATGCTAATGAATAGCCAAAACAAATTTTGCCATTGTAGTGGGAGAAAAAAAAATGTGTATTTTGAAGAGCCAATGTACATTATAAAGTGCTGACAAATTCAAAGCAACCATTCTGAGCACTGAATGCACAAGAAAACTCCAGAACCGGAGTGGGGGGTGGGGCAGGGGGAGTAACAACAGAAAGGAAATATCCTGATTTGATTCTTTTCCTAAAATCTGGTCTCAAGTTCCAAGTACTTTCCTTCACAGTTCTAAATATCTTTCAACAGTTACTCCAAAAATGAAATGAAGGAAAACAAAAAGCTGTCTGAATGCCCTGTCTATTCCTATTAGAAATTCGGGGTTAATGCCATGATTAACAAGTTTTTGTTTGTTAAGCCTTACTGCTCCCAGACCAGCCTGGCTTGGTGGCAGGGGCTCACTCAGTGCCAGCCAGTCTTGTAGAGGCACTGTTATTAACTACAAGAGCATCATATTAGGAGCCAAACTGCATAGGTTCAAATCTCAGTGACACCAGTCACCAGTTCTGGGACTTGAAACAAATTCACCAGCCTCTCAGAACCTCACTTTCCTCTGTAAATGAGAGACGACAACAGCCACTCTCTCCTAGGATGAAACAAGATACTGCAATGGGAAGTGATTGGTGATTAGCCTCACAGGCATTAAGTAATAAGCACTAAATATTAGCCATAAGCATTGATGATTCCATGAATTCCAACTATGTAGCAGATTTTACTTAGAAATTAGCCGGGGTATGTCCTTAGAAGCAAAGGAAGAAGTTAGTAGAATTTGGTGATTTCTCCTCGGTGCCCGGGCTGTTCCCTGGAATAAAGTACAAGCACAGAGAACAATATGAACCTCAAGTAAGCAGAAACTAGAATGCAGACTTTAATACCAGCAAAGCAGTGTCAGAAAGCACAGGGAAGTCCAACGTACATTGGACTTGAAATGGGAAAGAACCTGGATCCAATTCTTAGCTTGTTCACTGGAGTGGACTAAACAGCTGTTTCCTCAGATTTGTACAATCCTTAACCCCCACTAATACTTACGAACATTTATTTGTAAATAAATTTTTTAATTTGACTTTATTTGTAAAACGTGCATTGAGCCCATTCTCCCTACCTTTAGGACAGTTGGTTGCAGATGAAGACATTCCTTCTCTGAACATTGACTAACGAAAAGCCCATGGCCAGATTGAGTATCTGCAGGTTTTGTGGTTCAAGTACAGGGGCCTCTTCAACCATGCCAGTTTGTCTCATCTTGCCTTCAGAACTCTGTTGCCATTCAGAACATTGTGCCACTATAAAAGACTGGACTGCCGTGTATCCCAGCAATCTATAAACTGAAACAGTAGCTGGGGGGTGGGGGTGGTAAAGGAAACAGTAAAAGTAGAGTGGAAAAAGGGGATGCTAAAGTACCCCAAACGCAAAGGTGACTCATTTGTCACCTGGAGTCAGAGAGAGTTGCAGAAACAATGACACCCTTAAATAAGGGACTTTTTTCTTAAGTTGAGAGGTTTTTTGACAAAGGGTAGACATCATCATAAGGATTTACATAATCATATCAGGGTACTTTTCCCATCTGAGAATCTCTGGATCGATCTAGGCAACATCAGGACTCCAACAACCTCTAAGGGTCAGAGCTCAGAGCTCACTCTGTCAGAACTCAAGAAAATAAAGGCATTTTGGAATTATTTAAAGTCTTTAGGTTTCTAAAAATGTGGAATACTTCACCTTTTCACTCACTTCAAACTCTTGTCTTATATTAATATGGTACTTAAATGCCTTCTAGGGAATTAGACAAGTGCCCTTAAACACAGGAAAGCAGAATCCAACCTCACGTTTACACAAATAACAAACTTGAAAATCAGACAGAACTAAAAGTGCAGTGTATTAGCAAAACCAAGAACGTCTGAGAACACCATATTTTGTGTTCATGGCAACAGTCAAATGTGTGTGTGTCTATACAAGTCAGTGTGGCAATATCTGTCATCATTTAAATACTCCTACAATTTAATCATGTTAAACATGTACAGGAACTTATAATACTAAGCTTAAAAATGTTTAAAATGATGTGTGTTTATCAGTGTTGGAAATATTAAAATCTTGAGCCTTGGGGCTGGGAAATGGCTTAGTGTTAAGAGTGATTGCTGTTTGTGCTGGGTTGGTCAACTTGACACAAGCTAGAGTCATCTGGGAAAGGAAGCATCAATTAAGAAAATGCCTCCATCCAATGGGCCTGTAGACAAGTGTGTGGGGTATTTTCTTGATTAATGATTGATGTGAGAGGGCTCAATGCATTGTGGGTGGTGCCACCCCTGGGCAGATGGTCTTGGGTTGGAAGCAGGCTGGGAAAATCATGGAGAGCCAACACGTAGGAAAGCAGCCTCCATAGGCTCAGCCTCAGTTCCTGCCTCCAGGTTTCTGCCTTCAGTTCCTGTCTTGGCTTCCATCAGTGATGGACTATGATCAGGATGAGTAAGCCAAATAAACCCTTTCCACTCCAGGTTGGTTTTGATTGTTAGGTTTTGTCACAGTTATACAAAGCAAACTAATACACTGCACTTTCAAAGGACCCGATTTCTGTTCCCAGTATCCACAGTGGGCAACTCACAACCACCTGCAACTCCAGTTCCAGGAGATCTGATGACTTCTTCTGACTTCTGTAGACACTAGCCACATACATGACAGACATATAAACATGTAGGCAAAGTTCTCACACATGTAAAATAAAATAAAACAGTTAAAAAAAACCTTGGACTTTCAAAGTATAGAAATTGTAAAGACTATCAGGACTTTTAAAGTTGAATTGTATTTTACACCATGAGATAAACATGAGATCTTGGGGACAAGGGTGGAAGGTAACTAAAGGTGATGTGTTTGAGCACCAAGTTGACAAGAGGTACAGTTGTGGTGGTTAGTGATAATTGTCAATATAGAATCACCTGGAAGAAAAGCATTTGGGAATGTCTGTGGAGGGTTACCTTGATGACATTAAAGTGGGAATACACACCCACCCTGGGTGGCACCATTCCCTAGGCATTCATTGCTTTCTATTTCTGAGTATGCATACAATGTGACCAGTTTTTTGAAGCTCCTATTGCCTTGGATTACCTACTGTGATGGACTGTAACCTGGAACTGTGAGCTACAATAAATCTTTCCTACATCCAGTTGCTTTTGTCAGGGTATTTTATCACAACAATAGGAAAAGAAGCTCAGATAGGAGTGATTTTTTTTTTGTAGTTGACTGTTACTCTGTTTTCATAAGTGGGTCCATTCATGGATAGTGACTGTTGTTGTGCAGAGAGCTTGATTCTCAGGAAAGGACAGGAGATGAAGCCTAGTGTTCAAAACACCAATTTAATAGAGGTAAATACCATTTCAACCCTCCTATGACCTAATTACTCCTGAACATTGCAAATACTTCTACTGAAAGAAGAAAGATAACTTAAAAGAATAAGTATCTAAGTTTAGATGTTCAAATTCCAATGAAAATAAACAAATAACATAAAAAGCCAAGACAACATGTCTCCTCAAAGTATGCCAATCTCACAACGTTTTCTAAAGAAAGTGACTTAGATGAAATTCCAGACAAAGACCAAAAGCTGATTATAAGTATATTCTAAAAACTCAAAGATGATACAAATAAACTCCTGAATAGGTTGGTTCCAAAAAGGCACAAACAAACATTTTAATTAAATAAAAATGTCTCTATAGAACATGAAAATGGAATTCAATAAAGAGACAGAAATACTGAGGATGAACCAAATTGAAATGCTGTAAATGAATCCTTAACTAAGCCAAATGCAAAGCTCAATGGACACTGATTAACAGAATGGAGCATAGGGAGAATGGAGGATTCGGGCTTGAAGACAAGGTGGAAGAATTAGAACCCTCAGTAAATGATAAAGACAAATTATTTAATACATATGAAAGGGACATGAAAAACATTGGGGATACCATGGAAAGACCAAATCTACAAATTATGGGCACAGACAAGGGAGAACTCCATATCAGAGTCATAGAAAAGTGGTCAATACAACCATAGCAGAGATTTCTCCAAATAGAGAAAAAGAGATGCTTATCTAGATACAATACTAAATAGACATGCTCAGAAAAGAAATTTCCTACATACATCATAATTAAAACACTAAATATACAGGGCAAAGAAAGTGTGTTGAAAGCTGCAACCAACAAGTCCCATATAAAGGCAGGGTCATGAGAGTAACAGTTGATTTCTCAGTAGAAACTTTAACAAACAGAAGGGGTCTGCAAAGATGTAACTCACAATCAGAAAGACTGTGGCTGCCAACCTGACCAACGTGCAGCACAACTAACTGCAATAACAAAAGAGAAAGAAAAGCTTTCCATGACAAAAGCAGGCTTAAGGAATTTATGACCGTTATACTAGGTCTACAGAGGATACTGGAGGGAATTCTTCAAACTAAACAACAAAACAAAACAAAACCAAAACAAAACAAAAACACATCCAGGAAAACACAGGCAGAAAATACTGTTAAATTAGTTGTAAAAGACAGAGAGCACTTCATATTAATTAAGGGAACTTTCCATCCAGAAGACGTTACAATTCTAAGCATATGTGCACTGAACACAGGCTCACCCAGTTACATAACACAAATGCTACTAGATGCAAAGTCACAGATTAACACCACGACAATAATAGTGAGTGACTTCAAATCCCACTGTCACAAATAGAGGCCCACATGACAAAAATAAACATTGGGGTTAAATGATACCATAGATCAAAAGGACTTAATAAACAACTACAGAATACTCTATTTACATAGGGTAGAATATACATTCTTCTCATCAGCCCATGGAGTTTTCTCTAAAATAGATTATATGTCAGGTCATACAGCAAGTCTTAACAAATATAGGAAAATTGAAATAACTTCTTGTATCCTATCTGACCATAATAAAACAACAATAAAAGAAACTACAAAAAATATACACACTCATAGAGATCAAACAGTAATGTATTGAATGATTTGTGGACCATGGACAAAATCAATAAGAAAATTCCTAGAATTAAGTGAAAATGAAATACAACATAGTCGCACCTATGGAAAACGATGGAACTGTCCTATAGGGAAGTTTCCAATAAGTTCCTATATTAAAACAAAAATCAGAGAGGTCACAAATAAACAGCTTAAAGTCTTGGGAAAACAAAAGCAAACCAAACCCAAAAGCAGTGGACAAAAGTAGTTAGTTAAGAACAGGGCAGGGGGGGCTGGAAAGATGGCTCAGTGGTAAAGAGAACTGGCTACTTTACTGAATTCAGGTTTAGTTCCCAGGATACACATGGCAGCTCACAACTGTCTATAGCCCTAGTTCTAGGGGATCAATCTGAGTAGCACAAACATACAGACATAGCAGATAATCACGTATACACATAAAAACTTTTTTTGAAGAACAGAGTTGAAATTAATGAGATATAAATAATTTTTAAAAAAATGAATGAAACAAAGGGTTGATTCCTTGAAAAGCTAAACAAGATTAAGAAGCCCTTAGACAAACCAGCCAATAAGAGATTAAAATTATAGATGAAAAGAGAACCATACAACTAGTGAAATCCAGAAATCATAAGAGCACACCTTCAAATGTTATAGTCTACTAAATTAGAAAAATCTAAAAAATATGAATAGATGCATGTAACACATTGAAATTAAACCAAGATGAAATAAATAACTTCAACAGATCTATAGCAAGCAATGAAACTGCAAGAATAGTAAAAAAATTTTTTAACTAAGAACATATATGTCCAGATGAATTCCCTGTAGAATTCTACCAGAGCTTTAAAGATCTGAAACTAATCCTTTTAGCATCATTAGAAAATAAACATTGCCAAACTTTTTATGAAGTTAGTATTACCATGATATTAAAAATTAGACAGACCAAGAAAGTTACAGACTGTCTCCTCGATGAGCATAGATACAAAAAGTCTCACTATAACATGAATAAAATGAAATTCAAGACTGTTTCAAGAAGATCATTAACTATGATCCAGTTAGCTTTGCTCCAAAAATGTAGGAATGGTTCAATATATGAAAATCAGAAAAGGTGGCATGGTCACATAAATGTCAAGGATAGAAACCACAGGATCATCTAAGTAGATATTGAAAAGGTCTTGGACAAAATTCAGTACCTCTTCACGGTAAACCCCAAAAAGACTAGGAATAGAAGGATTGTATCTCAATACTAAAGGCTATATACAGCAAACCTATAGCCAACATTATGTTAAAATAGAGAAAATCTCAAAGCAGTTCCACTAAGTTCAAGACTATTCAATATAGCACTCTAAGTCTTAACTATAGCAATAGTATAAGAGAAGGAAATAAAATGGATACAAAGACGGAAGCCACAGAATTTCCCAGGGTCCCCTTGATCTGAATATCCTGAAGGATTTAAAGAAGTGAGAATCTGACTAGTGTGAACCAAGGAGTGCTAGAATGTCTCCCTCCAATATGCTCAAAACAAGTACAATGCTGCCAGTAGTCTCTAGAGGAGGCTGTACCCTTCATGCCACATTGCATGGATGCATATCAGGTTCTTATGTCACAGGCTCCCTCTGCTCATAATGCCTGGTTGTGTAATGGCCAGTCCTCTATTGAAGATATATGTCTCCTCTGATGCTTAGTCTCACAGCATAACTGCCAGTGGGTAGCATATGTATTCAATGTTAGTGAGATTTAACATTTTGGTCCTGGGGTTAACTTCAGGAAATGCAGATGGTAGAGAAGCAAGTTAGATTATACCAGGAAGGCACAATTGGATAAACTGAGAATTCAGAAGAATCTGCAAGGCCTAGTCTCTTCCAAACCACTTTGGTGAAGAGGTAATCA